>JBCFYV010001681.1:0-45600 GCA_039000515.1 Timema cristinae
GGACCCCCCCATATCCTCCTTGGCCACCACCAAATCCTCTTTGACCACCTGGACCACCACCAAATCCCCCTTTGGGCCCACCTGGACCACCACCAAATCCTCCTTTGGGCCCCCACCGGGACCACCACCAAATCCCCTTCCCACCTGGACCACCACCAAATCCTCCTTGACCACCGGGGCCACCACCAAAAATCCTCCTGTCCCTCAGAAAACCCGGGGGGTTATTAAATCCCCCGGGGGGGGGTTCCCCCCAAATTGCCCAAACCTCCAAATTCAAATGGTCCACCATTGGTAAACCCAGGGTGGGCCCTTCCTTGGTTTTTTTCATCTGGACTTGGGCGGATGGACCATTCTCTCCGCACCCGGGGTTTTTCCATCGAGAGCTTCTTGGAAGAGGGGGTTTCCCTTCCCGCTTCCCGCTGGAGACTCGGGGTTTTGATCTTTGGAGGGACGTCGCCTCTTGGGGGGGGGCTGTGGACTCCCCAAACACTAAAAACAATAACAAACCCCGAGGGTTAACCCCAACAACAGGGCCAGGGTTTCCATGCTCTTACTCCGCCACGTTGGCTAGGGATAACCGTTATACTAATTTACCCTAATGGGCTAAGAATGAGTACAGTTTAATTTAGGGGAAAGTTTTTACCCTATTTGCTTGAAGGGAGCGAAAATTAAATTTTTTGTTAAAGCAACCCTCAAGAAACCAGCAGGATTAAAACCCTTTGATCTACATGTTTTCAGCACCCCAATATATTTCAAAAGTGACCCCTTTACACCATGGGGCCGCCAAACGGGTCTACCAATTTAACTACTTTCATGGAAATTGGAAATAAAGGTATATTCGAAAGGAAATATACCCGTATTTTAGATTGAGGGGAGGGAGGTAATTTTCTTTTAAGGAATAAAACAACTTCTGTAGATGAAAGGGGGTTTAAACCCTGATCTCTCCGTCAATGAAATCGAGACTAAAAGCGTTTGACAATGTGATATTATTTTTTTAAAATTCAACGTAAAATCGGGTGCTAGAATAATAATGTCAAAGTTCATTAAATAACCAGAGAAGACGCTTCTACGAAGGGTACGACTAGCGTTCACCCCGGTCGTTGTTTGCGTCGTTGTTTTGTGAATGGTTAAATGTTACCAACAAAATAACATTATCTTAAAAAAAAGGTCTTGTAGGGAAAATTAAAAAAATTTAATGATTATTTCGAAAAAACCCCACCCTCATATATTTCATGTTACTATATATACCAATCAAAACTTAATGGTTGAAACTTTTCACTAAAACAAAGATGATTTGTTTTTTTGGGAAAAAAAGATCATTTTTTAAAATTTGCTAATGTGTCAAACTAGTTTTTTCTTGTGCACCGTGTGTACTAAATATATCACTAAATAGTTTTTAATTTAGTAATTTTTGAAACAAAATTGTGATTCATCGAGAACTATTAAAATGAAAAAAAAATTGTGATTCATCTACTAACTACTATGGGAAAAAAAATTTTTTTTTCCCCATCTATTTAACTACTAGGGTGAAAAAAAATTTGTGATTCATCTACTAACTACGGGGTGAAAAAAAATTTGGGTGATTCATTTTACTAACTACTAGGGTGAAAAAAAATTTGTGATTCATCTACTAACTACTAGGGTGAAAAAAATTGGGGTTTCATCTACAAACCACTGGGGTTGAAACAAAATTGTGATTCATCTCCCAAACTACCAAGGGTGAAAAAAAAATTATTATTTATCTACTTTTAAATACAAATTACTATTATTAGCCCCGGGGGGGGGGGGGGGGGGGGGGGGGGGGGGGGGGGGGGGGGGGGGGGGGGGGGGGGGGGGGGGGGGGGGGGGGGGGGGGGGGGGGGGGGGGGGGGGGGGGGGGGGGGGGGGGGGGTTTTTTTTTTTTTTTTTTAACGTGGAACCCCAAAACCCCCGGGGGAAAGGCCCGGGATTTTCTCACAATCAAAGTTGTGATTAATACACTTTTGTAAGGGTGAAGGAAGGGGTTTTGGGAAATAGATAAAACTTTGCCCAGACCCAAAAATTGAACCCCGGAACCCCCGGATATAAGTCTGAAAACCTTTCCCCCAACCCCCAGGTCATATAAATACTAAGGGGAAACAAAATTATTATTCATCTTCACAATAACTAGGGGCCTACTAACGTGAAACCAAATTTTGAATCATCTAGTGTCGAAAACTACTAAACTATTAAAACTAAAATAAATATTATTTTATGTAAGTAATTATTTTAAGTTAACTCGGTTTTTTACAAAAAACTGTTCAAAGTTTGCAAACATTTTGTCCCCTGCTAAGACAGATTGTTTTATAAATATTTAACCCGCTCTGTTTTGCCTAATATCAATTTAATCGGTGTCATTTTTTACTTTTTTTATGAGCTAAACAGTAATTATAAGGGATTTGTTTTAAAATTTATAAAAACAAACTTCTAATTTGATATAAATTTATAAACAAATCTATAAAAAATTGGTTAATTTTTTTTTTTAAATTTGGTTAAAGATGTATAACAAATGAAATATTTTAATCCATTATCGCTATAATTTGCCATTAAAAATGGATTAGTCCCTTAATAGCATATCTCACCTCATTTAAACCCCCATAATTTTAATCATAATCATAATCAACGGGTTTGAAAAATTTTTTACTTAAAAAAATTTCCCCCACCCCTTTTTTACTAAATGTTGTAAAAAATTTGAAAATACATAGTCCTCTTTAATAATTTTGGGGTTTAAAAAAATACTTTAAATAATTTTAGCAATGCTCGTGATGCCAAAAAACACATAGATTTTAAAAAAACTATAAAATAAATATTAGGCCCATAAACCTTAGAGAGAATTATTTTTTAAAATTTTAAAAAAAATAGTTCAAAGATTTTTTTTAAATTTTCAAATTTAAAAATCGACTTAAACTGATTGCAAAAAAACTTTGAACTCTTATTTTTCAAAAATTTTGGTATATAAAATCACTTTTTTAAAAAAAATGACTTTTGCACAGGTATTACAAATGAACTTAGCCCTATAACAGGGGAAAAAAAAAACTCCATCTATCTGAAAATTAAATTAATTTATTACTGTTAAAATTCAAGTCTTTTAAATTTTATAGGTATAACGTTTTTGGGCCATGTCTGGTTAGAACCCATAGCCTTGTATATAGCAGGTATATTTTTTGGGTGTATTATTTTAAGTTCCCCTTACTTTAGAAGCAGTAATTTAAAAATTTTGACAGCTACAACAAGTAGTCGAAGGTTTTTCATGTTTTTGTATTTAAACAATTTTGTGCGAGTAGCTAACTATCGTATTAAATGACGGCCAAATGACAGAATTAAACTGATAGGGGTTTTTAATATAATGTTCTAAATTTTACCGCCTCTATAGTTTACCACACCGGGGTTTGCGGTGGGCCCTTTTCCAGCATTTTGGGGTAAATTTTCAGCCATTGTCAGTCATTGTCAGTCATTGTCAGTCATTGTTAAATCAGCAGCAAATCGGTACGTTATGAAGGGGTTTTTAAAAAGAGTTTTTTAAAGTATATACCTTAACACCCATATGCACACACTATTTTTTAAAAAAATAATCTAGATTATTTTAAAAAGGGGGAAATTAATTTTTAAAATTATCTATACTTATTTTTGATGGCCCTTTTAACTATGTTGGTTGGTTTAAGTTGGTAGCTTTTACGAATAGTTATAATTATATTTTGGAGTAGGGAAAGCCAATTAAATGCACCATTTTTTACCAGATTAAGGGTGGGAAACTTACATTTTGTCAGTCAACTCTTACCAGAGAGTACAGGCGGGTATTCCCCCATCAACGGTTTGTTTTTATTTATTTTTTTATTTAGCACGCGTCTTCACCCTTTTGGTTATACGCTTAAGTACAAATTACACTAATGGATTAGGAATTGAAAGGTTAAATTTAAAGGAAGTGAACCCCATTTGCGTGAGGAAGAGGGAAAACCATTTAGGAAAAACCAACCCCAGTTCACCCGAATGAGATTAAAACCCCGTCTCCCCTCCCTCAGCAGTCGACTCAACAACAAGCGCGTTAGCCAATACGCCACCGAGGCGGGTTACGGTGATCAAATACAATGTAAGACTAACGCCTAAATAATAATAAAAAAATAATAATAATCTCAGCACAACGTCTTACACCCTTCGTCTTAAAACCTTTATTACTAACTATACAATGAGTGAGGAATTGAGGAGGTTGAATATAAAAAACGAACCCACTTTTTGCGGGGAGGGAGAGTAAAAACAATTTAGAAAAAACCACCCCAGTTCACCTGCCCGAGTTTTGAACCTCAATCTTCTCGTCCCGGCAGTCTAGCTCAACACTAAACCCTGATTTAGAAAACTACACCACCGAGGCGGGACAAATGCCTACAGACTGCATTAAGAAGTACACACACCACACACGCGGGAACACATACTTACATAAAGGGCACAATTGGTGATTCACAGTTTTATTACATACACATCCCCTTGAACAAACTGTAATATAGTTACACTCACTTCGTGACTGCGTGGTCTAACGCGCTACTCTACAGTAGTCTAGACTGCTGATAGGGGGTGAACGAGGTTGAATCTCGGTCGGGTATACTGGGAGGGGTATTCCAAAATATTTTTTGCACTATCTCTCCACGCAAGTGGGGGTACACTTCCTCAAATATAACCTCCCCAATCCTAAAACCATTACTGTAATTATTACATAAGCATATAAATTGAACTGAAAAAGTGTGGCTAATAAAAATACTTTCGGAGACAATTAGTACCCGAGCAGAATAACCAGAGGTTCGGGTCAAATGGGGGATTGTCTAACGTCTGAAAACCCGCTATGCATGATGTCATACACACGTGGTCAGTGATGTAGTATTCTTCGCGGGACATGGAGGATGATAGCTAAAAGCTCCCTAATTGACAGCACCAAGAGCGTACAACTACACCACGGGTTTTTCAATGTTAAATATTTAATTTTCTAACAAAATTTATTGTAGTTGTTCGTAATGCCAATATGAGTGGGGCTACTCTCTCCAACAGTGCCCTCTTTTAACCAACACCAACTTTATAGAATCAAACTTTCATAAAAGGGGTAAGGGGGGATCCCGATATTTTCATAGGGGGTGTGTCATAATTATAAATAACATAGTTACTTATATTGTTAATTTCTGCTTAAAAACCCTTTATTTGTTTTCTCATTCATACTTTATCTTAAGTATGTTTTAAACCGAATAAAACCTCCTAATTTTTTAAAAAACAGATAGGGTTTTTTTAAAAAATTTGGAGGAGTCTCTTTCAACAATTTTTTGAAACTTTTGACAAAATAATGATCTTTAAGTCATTTGGAATTTTATTCGACCACTTTTAGCCATATCCATAATTCAAGTATTTAAATATATCTAAAGGGTTTAATTTATTTAAGGAGGGGGAAATTTTTTTCCCGGGGGGGAGAGTCTCCCCCAATTCCTCCGCCTTTCTGTCCATACTTACTCTATATTCGGTATTTGTGAATGAGCATCCCCAGGTGATTATTCTTCTGGATGGTGGTATCTACCTCTCTAAACGGGAAAAATTTCGTTACTCGCTAATCACACCAAATATTAGTACTGAAAAAATATTTTTTTCCCCTACTTGCGTGAGTCATATCAAAAAAATTTAAAAACGGGATGGCTATGAAAAAATTAAGTGAAAATAACAATTAAACACTAAGAATAACGGTTTCTAAGGGTTTTTGCGATGATTATCAAAAAAAAAATTTGGGGGAAAACCTTGATAAAGGTTTGGGACCATTGTCTTTAACCTCTCTGTCAGTGCTAGAAAACGAATGTAGATCTTAATGCAAACTAGAAAAACAAAGCAGTTTAAAATAATTCACAAAACAAAATTTGGGAAAATTTGTAGGTAGAAATATAAGTTTAGAACATTCACTTGCTTTGATTTTCAATAAACATGATAAAATGTTATGTTTACTTTTACCGGAGTTGAGTTTTTCTCTCAAAAATGTCAGTTCCCAAATTTTATGATTTGGTTGATTAAATTGGGGTATAAATTTTTTTTTGTCAGATGTTTTTGTTGCATTCACACTGTATTTAATGGTTTTTTTTTAAAGTATAACAATAGAATTTTTTTAATAACATAGTATAGCATCGCATCAAAAGCCTAAACTCTCAGAGATACACGAGAAAAGCAACAAAAAAAAGTCTTATTCATAGAAAATTAAAAAATAATTTACCAACTGAAAATATACATAATATTTTTACCCTTTTGATTTCAACTTTAAAGGGTTTTGGGGGTTAATTTTACCAATGAATTAAAATTAAAAAATATAAAAAATAGTCCTCAATTGGGGTCAACTTTTAAAAAACATTAATTTACAGGGACCAGAAAATGTTTTTTTTTTTAAAATCTTTGCGAAATAAATGAATCTATTGGGGAAAAAATTGACCCTTTTTTTCTCCTTTTTTTACCACTGAGCTAATAGGAATCACCAAAGACTCAGGGTAAAAATTTTCACTTACTTATGCCTACTTACCTTGGTGTGAAGAATTTATCCGACCAAGAATATTATTTGATACTGGGTGGTAGCAACTGGCGCGCTAATCAAAAATCCCAGTTCGATTCCCGTGACGGGGAGTGTATGATTTTTGGGACTTTAAAATAATCTCAGAAGTTTTTTCCCATTTAATTTCTTTAGAGAAAAATCTCTCGAAATGCTCAAGAATGCACTTGGGAATACATACAAAAATAGCGCACTTTCTTTGGGTTCGCTGACATAATTTTAAGGTCAAAAAGTTATTTCTGAATAAAAAAAAAAAAAAATATAGTTGATGAATAAATCAGTGTTTTTGTCCCATTTAATCTATGACATATACTTAACTACTATACAAACGTTGTTCTTTTTAATAAAACAAGTTTTACTTATACAAATGTGTTCATTTTAGTTTTTTCTAAGGTATACTTTTTTTAAAACGTGTTCTTTTGATATCTACTACTTAAATAAACGTGTTCAATACAAACAATATTGTGATCATTCAAAGAGAATGTCACCCAAGTTTTGAGATTAAAAACACAAATTTCCGGGATTATATACAAAATCATTTCTTTTAGAAATTACACTTTTATTCCTTTATCCGCTTTTTTCTACCCATTAGGTTATTCATTTTTTAAAATTACAATAGTTTTTTAAAAGGGGAAATTTGGTTTAGAGGGGTGTAAAAGCATTTGCGGGTAGGAATTGGACCATAATTAGAAAAAAACACCTTCATTTTTCCTTAGCAGGTTTTGAACCCTTTATGTCCCCGTCATAACAGTACTGTATATTGTGAGAGTGACCTGGGTTTAGACCGTTTGTTCAGAAAAAATGGGTAATGCACTTCAAAACCGCAAATAAATAAAAAAATAGACATAATTAAATATTTACATTTATTTTTAATATTTTAGGGTTTATACAACTTATGTACACAGGTTTTAATTTTACGTTATATTTATAAGTAGGGTTCACAGATCTCCTCCAAACATGACCCTGAAAGTGTCTTTGTTGTCAAAAGTCCATCTTGTTTCGTGGAGACACTCTCTTTCAAACCCCCAGGATCAAATCGTAAAATTTATAATATAAATAGTAATCAAAAAATCACATATTTAACACTTTTATTTTGATAGACAAAACAAATTGGGGTGAAAACAGAAGATGTTTTATTTAAAAAAAAATATTAAAAAAAATTTTTTGATGATAAAAAAACTTCAGGTATAATTTGCCTTATCGGTATATGTACACAGTCGCCAATTTCAACACTTTTTCGTCGTTACAATTGTTCATTTAAATTTGAATGAAGTTGTACACAGGAAACACATGACAAAACTGGTTTCAGCAGTTAAAAGAGTTTTGGAGGACCCCCAAAAATTTTGACGACTTTTTTGTCTTATGACTATGATGCGCCTAGTGCAAACAAATTTAGAGCCGTGTACACTGGGGACAGTTTTTTGTTGTTGCCAACCAGATTTTGCTTGAACAGCCCATGACTTCGTCTAGTTTTTTGGAACAAATACCGATAAAAGTGCCTATCTATCGTTCGATCGTACTCCTTCCCCAAATTTACAGACCTGCAAAATTTTGGTTATTGAAAATTGTCTAAAATATAATAAGTGATTCTTATCTTTTTGGTGGCTGATCTCAAATTTATATCCTCAATTTTTCTCTATCACTTAAGAATTGTTCACAAAGTGGATATGAATATATGGGAAAATCTTATTAATACATAACTGGTTATTTGTATTTATTTTTGTAAAATTAATTAACAATTTCATTTACAAAATTATTGGTGTAAACATTCTAAACCTTTTTTGGGATTATATGTATTTTTATACTGCCTTTTTTTCTTTTTCCCCTTAAACCATTCCGCACTTATTTTCTTGTATACAGTTCGGCTCTTCCGTCAGCATCCAACAGTAGTCCATTATCATTTTAGTTTCAATTACTTTGGGACTTTGTTTTCCCTCTCCTTGATGTATTTATGGGAAAATTTCCTTCTGATCTCACTTACAGCCACAGGATTTTTAAAAATGTAGTCCCCCAAAAGGGGAATTCAGGGGGTCACTTTAAAGATATCGAACAACCCAAATCTTGAATTTGTTGAGCAGTTTTCCACAGTAAACTTGAGGTTGGGTCCTTATAATCCCAAGAAATTTGGTTACAACTATTTTAACGCTTCCAAGTCCTTTTTTCCCAAAAAATATCCTTTTTTGTTTTTCAAAAAATTTTCCTTTTTAAAATTCGTTTTTAGAATACTGGACAGACCAAAACACCTTCTTTCAGTTTTAGTTTCCGACAGTCCCAAAATTTATCTCACAAGTATTTAAACCACTCCTTCTTTTATCAAGAGACTTTATAAATTTCTTTCATCAAAACTAAACTTAATATGAAATGGTGGCAGGAGGATTTTTCTTGACTCAACCAAAGATTTTCTTTACTACATTTGGCTTCTAAGTTTCAAATAATCCCTATGTGGTCACTCCATTTTGATCAGTGTTACCTCTTTTTCCCGGCTATCCCATTCGCACAAAACAGGGGTACTTAGAGAAACTTTCTTCTGTCCCAGAAGCATGAAAAGTACTTTAAAATCCCCGCCAAAACCATCCAACCATGAACCTTTGTATTTAAACTTTGGGTGAGAAATAAGGCTAAAATTCTCGTAGCATTATTTTAGGTACATAAGATGTCTTACTAGTACTGAAGCAAATTTATTACCACTGCTTTGAGGCTTCTTTTTGACGAGTCAATAAAGAGCCCTTAATCGTTCAAAACATACTGTATGTCAAACCTCGCCATCAGTCCAGGACATTGCTACATTAAACAAGTTCACCACTTTGGAGAAAAAGTATTGAAAAACATACGAGTATTTTTCCTTTTTTTCGGAAACCCACGAGAAATAGTACATGAGCCAATAAGTTATTTTCCGTAGCCTAGACCTAACAGTTCTGAAGAATCTTTAGGAAAGGCCCAAAGTCCTGACTAAATCGTTGAACTCAATCTAGAGGACATTTGGGTTTCACTGCTGGCCTGAAACATCTTGAAAGTGCTCATAAAAATTCTGCGCTTCATTATCAGTCATTGGGCAATTCCTAGTTTTTATGGGGGTTTAGGCACAGGCATTCCTGAGCTATTAGGAAAAGGGAGCGTAAGTGAAGGGAGGTTTGGATAGAAAAATTTCTTTCTTAAATTTTTTTGATTGAACTCCTGCTCTTTACACAAACAAAAGTAGCACTTTCACTTGAATTTGGGGCTATATCCAAAACATTGGAAAACCAAAAAACGGAAAAAAAATTTTTTCTTACCTTTCGACACTGAGTTCGTCTACACAAATAGAAACACTTATATGGAGCCCACGACTAAACCTTGGTCACAAAAGTTTCAACATATAAATCCCCATAATATACTCTTTTTTTAACAAATTCTGTAGTTTTCTTTACTACAAATTCTACTCAAATATAAAATTAACCTGTCATGTAAATTTTAAATTCAATCTCTTGAAGCCTCAAGTACACTTAAAATCATATTAAAAACCACAAATAAAACTAATCACTAAGGAAAAAAAAAAAAATTTCTACAAAAATTTAAACTGCATTTGACATAACTTGTTCCTCAAATATCAAATTAAAACCGAGCATTCATTCAAAGAAATAAAATAAAAGGGTGTATAGAGGAAAATTAAAAAAGGAAGTTAGTCATTGTTTTAATCTCACCGGTCTTACAAACTAAGTAAAAAAAATATGTTTATAGAATTATCTTGATAACGAGGCACTACTATTTATTGTTGCCAAATAAACCCCCTTTAAACCATCTTTAATCTAAGAATACACCTTGATCAAATGATGGATAAAAATAAAATTATAATTTATTTTAGAAGTTAAATTCAGTTAATTGGTGAATATAGAAAAAAAAAAAAAATTTAAGTTTGTGCAAAAAATGGTACGTGATGGAATTTTACTAAACAATTCCCTACTGAAATCAAACCCCCAAAAATCAACAGGAATCAGTTATTAGTTTTCAAACAAATTTTCCACTGCTGACCTGTGATTATTAGTGTCCTTCCGAGAGGTTTATTTTTCCAACTAGAGTCAAAAGTTAATCAAAACTGGAAACAGTTATTCTTTAGTAGGCAAAAAAACCACAACCTTTTCAAATATTGCTATAACGCTCAAAACTTGTATAAAACTTTTCCCAAATTAAATTTTTTCGCTAATTTTTTCGCTAACCTAAAATTATTGACGTTCACGTCCTCGTCATTCTGTTGCAAGCTACAAAGAGCAAGAACAAATTTACTTTTTCTACGTCCATTTATGACAATGGATCTAATAATAGTTTATAGAACTTTTGTTTTTCCAGCAACAAATATGTTCCCTGTGAACAAACAACACACACACACCAACGACGGGACTGTTTATTTGTTCATCTGTTGCTGGGAAAAGTTGCTAAGCTAGAAAGGTAACTACAAAAAAAAGTGTTTAGAAATTTGATGGCCTGTGCACACAAAAGGATCAAAATATATTTATATCTAACACTTCCTTTAATAAACATAGTTTAGTAACCTTTAATAACATAAACCATATAATCAAATTTTACTTTTAACTATATAAAAAAAAAACATAGGCTATTAGACATTTAAACATAACAACTACTAGTGACTTAAGTCTAAAGCGTAGTGGTGACAAACGGTTGTTTAGAAGAAATACACCCACATTTTGTGCATGAAGGGGTGAAACTTACATGAAAAAGCCCATAGTTAACCGACTCTGATTCTAGCACCAACATTCATGTTAATGGATGTATAGGTGAATCTAGCAGCTTATACCCCTCGGTCACCGTTACAGATGTTAAAACATGATCCCATAATTTAACTAGTTACTATGTTCTATCAACAATATAGCCTTTGGATATCCCTAGCGTGAGACAAAAAATTGAGAAGAATAACGTTTTGATGAACTGCACCATCATGGGCCTGGAGAGAGGATGAAAAAAAAAAAACAGTGCTGCAGTATCTCGTTCCATCTCAGATCAAGACGTCACTACCGCAAATTTTAATAGGAATAACCTCATTTTAAAAGAGAGAAAAGTTACTAGACCCTCTTTTACATATTTTTATACGTCAAGTCATGTGATCTGAAGCTGTCGCTTTTGATAGATAACATAGGTAATAATAACTTACTAGTAATTAAGGCTTGAAAAAAGCCCCATCTGCTCGTCGTGACGAGGGAAAAATAAAAATAGTCTGTTTTGTAATCGTTAATTTCGTTAAATTGTTGAGCTGGATCCTTTATAATCTATCCTGTCGATATACTACATAACGACTCTCGCAAGGTTATATCCTTTATTTTATTAGTTATTACAGTTCGACGGTAAATTTAAGAGATATATATTAATCAGGGCATGCCAATATTGAAACAGTTCAAACATCAAACACAATAAAAACAACGAATCGCGAGTAACATTTGGCACGTCCTGGTCGCATTCTTATCCTTGTTTTGTTCGCGTGTGAGGGGTGAAGAAATGGAGATAAAGAATCCTGTTTGATTTTTTTCAAAAACAGAATTACAATATATTATGCCAACAGCTGGCATATTTCACTTTGTATAGCTGTATTTGAAAACATGGAGGGGTGTATGAATGTGATAGTTAAAAAAATAAATAGATTTATTTGAAATCGGGCACAAACTTCATTATTGTTTTATTACATTAAAAAAAATATGTTTTGCGAGCACTTTCACAAAAGGTTTAACAAATATAGCTAAAAGTGGCAACTGACGAACTTAAACCATGTGATTGATCATGTCGCAAACAAGTTCTTTACAATAGGCACCCACGTGGTTAATAAAAATATTTTTTCGGTTAAATAATTTCATATACATAAAAAATCATTAAATAATTTTTTTATGTATAAACAGGGACAAGTATTTTCTCTTTTCCAAGTAAATCGATGCCTTATTAAAAAGTTATTATTGTAGGCACTTTTATAACACATATCGATAACATTCCAAAACGAGGGAATAAGTACTTTTAATTGTGTTTTAAAATATTGTTTTTTTGATAGGATAAAAAATGATAATTAAAATTAATGTAATAATGTGAGAAAACTTAAGTTTACGTTATTCTAAATGTAAACTATAAAAATTTTAATTAAAAAAATTATCATTAATTATAACAATAACCGTGTCTTGTACAAGTGTTGACAACCAAAACCAAACATATGATTTTTCAACTGTCATTCAGTTAAAAAGCTTTTAGTTAAAAGAATTTACGTAGAAATAAAAGTGAATGAGTGTCTTGTTTAAATTTGTTAACATAAACTACGTGACTATAATCGTCATGCTGAAAGGTGACATTTTGGACTGACTGGTGTGCCACCCTAAACATTTCAAGCACTTCTAATAATATAATCAAATGTTATTAGTGTTGACCTAAAAAAAATCTAATTTCTAAAAGGCCTTTCTTGTGAAAGTTGGAATTTTGACATTATTTATAATAATCGTTAATGGTTGGATCGTTATGCAGCCCTATTTGGGCTATTGATGCCTATTAGTACGACCCTTGTTAAGATAAGTTCCCACCTGTGTATACCTGACTAGTAGATGAGGTTATTTTGTAGACCTTTGATTGATAAATGATTAATGATTTTTCAGTTATGTTTTTTTGTAGATTTTCATCATATCTCTGAGTCACGTGCTACTCTAGTTATTTAGTTGAAATGATGTTAGTTGCTCTCGGTCTAAGGCTATATTTACAAATTTAAATTATTAATTATTATTATTTAGCACCGCGTCTTTCTACCCGTTCGGGTTATACGCACTTACACTAATGTGTAATGGTAGGGTGATTGTGAGATGAAATGGAGGACCTTCAGTTTAACGGGGATCCGAACCAGGTGGAGAACTGGCATTCCCCACATTCACAAGATTATTGCAAGGTGAAGGAAAGGGTTTGGTAATCAGATAAATTAATGCCGGGACCGAGGATTTAACCCCGGACCACAGAACAGAATTTTACACCCCTTACCCCTGGACCACCAGGTCACCCTACAGACATAATAAGTTGTCTGACGGGGATACTAAGTTACTCTTAGACTACGGATTAGCTAGTTGTGTGATTGGAATTGCTCTAAGAATACAAATTATGTTTCCCGGTTAAGTTGTCTAAGTTAGTTTCCCTCAGATTTGTTATCTGAGTAGTTGTCTTAGTCCAGTTGACTGCAGACTTTATTACCTGGGTAAGTCGTCTACGTTGCTCTAGTTGACCTTTCCCGGGTGTGGAAACCACACTGCGCATGCTTCAAAGGCGATCTCACACATGGATGACAGAGCTTTGCCCGTACCGTCAAAAACTGCGGACCAAGAATTCCCCTGGTTACAAGGGTAGGGGGGGTCAGCTGGAGATTAAGGTCTCTTGTACATTGTGTGGGTGTTTTAAACACTGTATTAATAACACACAGTGTCGGAACTAAACACGTACTTTGAAAACATTAGGATATATCTACGCATAAAGTAATTCTAGATAGTAAATTTAGTAAGCAATTTTTTGGAATAATCCTACATATTATTTCTGTGTCAACATCCCTTTTTCTTAACTAATACAAAGCCTACAGCGAGGAATAAGATATTAGTGGATAGGTTTTGTTACCGACTTCTGACATAGCATACTCAGTTTACTTTAAAAAACCCATTGTTTGTTTAGAATTTAAGCTAAAAGAAAAACCTATATATTATTTCTGTTGTCAATAAGTATCAGGGACAGAGGGCTTCAAAGAGCTGGATTGGACTCGCCAAATGCTACATTTACTCATGGACAACTCTATGTCCCTTTTTTCAAGAGTCACCCAAATCTAACAATATTTTTGTATCAATTACCGAAAATGGCAAAAAAAATTAAAGACGATTGCATTTTGACATCAAATATTGTATAAAAAAGAGGTATTGTAAATTGTAAATACGTTCACATTAATAAACTCTCGGTGACCTGGTGGTCTAGGGTAAGGTGTCAGATTTCTGTTCTGGCGGCCGGGGTTTCAATCCTCGGTCCCGGTAAAATTTATCTGATTTCCAAACCCTTCCTTCACCTCTGACAAGACACCTTGTGAATGTGAGGAATGCCAGGCCTCCACCGTGGTTCGGATTCCACTTTAAAACTGTAGGTCCTTAAATTTCATCTCACAATCACCCTACCATTACACATTAGCGTAAGTGCGTATAACCCGAATGGTAGTAAGACGCGGTGCTAATAATAAATAATAAAAATAAAATAATAATAATAATAATAATAAACTCTCTTTGCTATTTTGTTTATTCACTTCGCTGAGTATTTAATTTCAACAAACCAACCAAAAAAATTAAATTATTTTCTTTTGTTGGGTGTAGAGGGGGGGGGGGGTTAAAGGCTGGATGTGCGAAAGTTTCGCACGGGGTTACTGGTATTACTATATTATAATAAATTATAAGATTGATTATTTTCAAAGATTTCAAAAATTAATTTTATATAAACGTAAGATTTGTTATGCTACAGATTAAAACTTATATTGTAATATTAAAGTTAATTGATCTATTTTTATTTTGCGTCAAGATTTAAATATCTTTTGACTGCAGCTGGAACGACTTTTTTTTAGCACAACGTCATGTCTTACAACCCGTTCGGTTATAACGCTTATGTAATAACTAATAGCTGTTGCCCGCGGCTTTGCTCGCGTGGAAGTTGATTATATACAAATACGAAAATATACATATGTATTTACAGATTAATTTAAAATATTACGTTACGTTGATGACCATAACTTGACCTCAGATCAAAAATAATGCAAGTCCGATAGAAACTTTCACCCCCTTTTTCATCCCTTATTAAATAACATTTCCAAAATTCCTGAAACACGTATTTATTTGTTTTACGTCAATAACCAAAATACAAAATTTTGTTTATGTAACTTTCAAAATGACGGACTTTCATACATATTATCATCCCCTATTTTGACCCCTTTGGGGTGGAATTTTCTAAAATACTTTTCTTAGTGGGTGCCTACATAACAAAATGAATATACAGTCCGAATTTCATGCTTGTAGCCTTGATAGTTTGCGCTCGGCGATGATGAATCAGTTAGTCAGTCAGTCAGTCAGTCAATCAATCAGGACATGTTATTTTATAAGTATAGATTACTCTAGTGACTTTAGGGATGAGGAAGGTTACATTTTTAGGAAGTGTACCAGAATTTGCGTGGAGGAAAAGTGGAAAGCCTCGATCTTCCCATCAGTGGCTTTCTAGTCTACTACGAGATTAGCGTCTTAGACAATGTGGCTACTGAATGGGTAACTACTATTTATTCAGTATCTTGGATAATTGATAGGTGCATCTTGAATAGAGGTGGATGGTTAAGTCGGTGGTGCAGTCAGTGTTGCACAAAAGATAAAGATAAAGTGTTCAAATCACGGTCCAAAACAAAATTTTACAGATAGCAAAGTACCCACACCACTGGTGGAATAGTCTAAGCTGTTAGACTCACATTGAACTTGAGGTTTAGGTCCCAGCTTGGTATACTGGGAATTATTTTCCCCAAGTTATTTTCATCGGTTTCTTACTTTCCTTTTTCTCCACCAGTGTGGGTGTATTTTGGTCCAAATTACCTTCCTCATCCCTATCCTTTTGAGTTTAGATAAGTGTTTTATCAAACTTTTCCCAATCTCGGACCTCTTGATGAGCTTTCTGTGCATACCCGAACCACCATTTTTAATATATTACCTTACTTGCCACTTGTAAAATGCAGGTGATTTTATATAAAAAAATGTTAATCAAATAGTAACACTATTTATATAACTTTTTTTAAATATAGGACTACATATTTTACACCAATTTTCCCTTGTGTGGACCTCTTGCCACACCACCACGACCCACAGTTTGAAAGCCACTGGTTTAGATGATGTCGTTAATGACTCTTTAATACATATTATAGTTATATAAATACCTATATATCTTTATTTATATCAACGGGCTACAACACCAAGCCACTAAAATCTTTGTTAATTACCTGATGAAACATATAGTGTTTTATGTAATAATTAAAGAGCGTATTCCACGGGATATGAAGTAGAGACTCACCCAAATTTGTGTCCCTCTTGCCGTACATTCCACCGTTGAAGGGAAGTTTCCTGTAGTTGGCTGCCATGGCATTTTGAGATAGTGCAATGAGTACTGCCGTTAGTATCATAGCCCACATCATCATGGTAGTTTTGATTTGCATTATGAGCCTAACAGACACACGGAACCAAATTATCTATTTGTGTAAGATTTACTCAATTCATGCCCAGATATGATGTAAAGTATTGTTCAAATAAAACAATAATTGTAGGCAGCTTATTTGGACACAATTTGGTAGTATACATATATAATATATACAAGTCTTTCATGTATACACACAAATATATATTTATTTTTTTAGATGAGGATATTTATGATGGCTGGCCTATCCATTGGGGCTCCTTTCAATAGAAATGAATTTGGTTTAAATCGGTTGAGATCTCTATTAATAAATGTATTTATTGCTATTTTGTTTTTTATTTGGTTAATATTTTTTCTTTTGAAAAACTTTGACTTACTTTCAGTACCACCAAATTTGATCCTCCAGCTAAAAACAAAGGATTATGTACATTAACTCTTCTTTGTATAAAGACTTACACGAGATTAAAAACAATATATATTTCAAGGCGTATCTTCCCAGATCCAGTGTATTGTTCTATGTTACTGGGACCGTGTTGAACTTACTGTGGTATCTATGAGTATCTTCCTATATTGACTGTAATGTTATAATGTTACTAGGACTGTGTTGAACTTACTGTGGTATCTATGACTATCTTCCTATATTGACTGTAATGTTCTGATGTTACTAGGACTGTGTTGAACTTACTGTGGTATCTATGAGTATCTTCCTATATTGACTGTAATGTTCTGATGTTACTGGGACCGTGTTGAACTTATTGTGGTATCTATGAATATCTTTCTATATTGACTGTAATGTTCTGATGTTACTAGGACTGTGTTGAACTTACTGTGGTATCTATGAGTATCTTCCTATATTGACTGTAATGTTCTGATGTTACTAGGACTGTGTTGAACTTACTGTGGTATCTATGAGTATCTTCCTATATTGACTGTAATGTTCTGATGTTACTGGGACCGTGTTGAACTTATTGTGGTATCTATGAATATCTTTCTATATTGACTGTAATGTTCTGATGTTACTAGGACTGTGTTTGAACTTACTGTGGTATCTATGAGTATCTTCCTATATTGACTGTAATGTTCTGATGTTACTGGGACCGTGTTGAACTTATTGTGGTATCTATGAATATCTTTCTATATTGACTGTAATGTTCTGATGTTACTAGGACTGTGTTGAACTTACTGTGGTATCTATGAGTATCTTCCTATATTGACTGTAATGTTCTGATGTTACTGGGACCGTGTTGAACTTATTGTGGTATCTATGAATATCTTCCTATATTGACTGTAATGTTCTGATGTTACTGGGACCGTGTTGAGCTTACTGTGGTATAAAAGAGTATCTTACTATACTGACTGTAATGTTTCTGATGCTGGCGGACTTGGGCTACAGCTTATATACACAAGATCTGTCAATCCAAGAGCTGATCAATATATTCCTCGAGGGTGCGTCTGAAGTTTGACAAAATGTCTCTCTTAGTTGTAAACCAAACAATATTAATATAGTTCCCCCGGCTCTCATACATCAAACGTACAGCCACGGCGTCACCAAATGTACTTGGAGACTTGTGTTCTGACTGAAATGCGATGATGTGTTATTAAGTTCACCAAAGGGTTTTAATAACGTATCCATCATCCGTAGCCTGGCAGTGAAAAGATTGGCCAGTACTAATGTACCGTTACCTAAAGGACGCCAGGATGTACTAATCGTACATACTTTCCGTGAAGGTGCTTTTCAGGTCCTGATCTGGTGAGAGGGTGATGGTAGCGAATACAACGTGGTGGAGCCAATGAAGATCTTAACCTAATCTAAGCACCTCCTGATGCCAAAGGGAATTACTACTATTCGGGAAGAATCCCTCGGTACTAACCGAGAATTGAACTCAGGACCTCTAGGTCAGCAGCCAGAAGTTCTGACCACTATAACACGAGACCAATAGAAGTAAGGCTTAGGAAGCTTTTTAAAGTAAATGTGGTCGCACTAGTCTCTACAGAAAACGGAATAAACCACTGGAAAGATAAATAATCTCAAGTAATGTTAAAAAAAAACACTATCGGCTGAGATTCAAATATCAAAACCTCGTGGCAAACAATTTATAGACTATTACGAGTGACTCCTTAGACTGCATACCCATGCTACAAAAAAAATAGTGAGGCCTATAAGTAAAATAAGGTGACCTGGTGGTCTAGGGGTAAGGTGTCAGACTTCTGTACTGGCGGCCGGGGTTCAATCCTCGGTCCCGGAACAGATTTATCTGATTACCAAACCCTTCCTTCACCTCTGACAAGACGTGTATTAATCACAACTTGTGAATGTGGGGAATGCCAGGCCTCCACCGTGGTTCGGATTCCACGTTAAACTGTAGGTCCTCCATTTCATCTCACAATCACCCTACCATTACACATTAGCGTAAGTGCGTATAACCCGAATGGGTAGTAAGACGCGGTGCTAATAATAATATAAGTAAAATAATATATTTGTTCATTGTAATAGTTTATTAAATCAAATATTGGGATGTTAGAGTTCCATTTTAAGGTCATTTTAACATAGTATTTTAAATACGTATTAGGATTTTAAAATCATTTATTTACCAACGTTAGCTCATCGGTAGATTATTGGCCAAAGGTCTTGGTTTTGATTCCCATGCTCAGATCATTATCTCTCCCATAACTGAACTCACACATTAATTTATTAAAAACAAGATATAGTTTTTTATAATAATAGGTGGACCCAGGTATACGTGGCAGATCAGTTCTAAATAATCTTAGCGATACCAAATTCTCGTCAAATGGGATTATTTTTACAAGTAATAGGGAACTATGTTCATATATATGCATTTAGTTGCACCCAACCCTTAGTAACATCAACGTTATATTAAATTTGAATTTATTTTTACATTCGTAAATCAGCTATAATTTTACAAAACAACAACAACAACAACACACACACACACACACACATATATATATATATATATATATATAATATATATATATATATTATAATAAACCTATGTATATTTAATAAATACTTACCAGTTGTAATGGACCTGAAAGAGTTAGGGTGTAATGAGATTAACTGACTAGAACTAGCTCAAGATAGGGATAGGGTGTAATGAGGTGGACTGGATAGAACTATCTCAATACAGGGATAGGGTGTAATGAGGTGGACTGGCTAAAACTAGCTCAAGATAGGGATATAATGTATTGAAGTAGACTGGTTAGAACTAGCTCAATATAGAGGTAGGGTGTAATGAGACGGAGTGGCTAGAACTAGCTCAAGATAGGGGTAGGATGTAATGAGGTGGACTGGCTAGAACTAATCTCAAGATAGGGATAGGATGTAATGAGGTGGACTGGCTAGAACTAGCTCAAGATAGGGTAGGATTAAAGTAGAATGCCTCTCATGTATGAGGACACGAAGGGGTAAAGTGTAAGTGGGTGTGTGTATCCCCCTACTCCTCAACCCTTCCCTCCCCTCCCGCGCCGTAGTCTCGCGTGTTCCAGGGTTTTCCCCCCTCCCCCCCTGATGACCAGAGAAGACGGTGCCCTCGGGGGACGGGTTTTTATGATTGGTTCAGAATACTTATCCGGAAGTCCTCCCTCCCCTCACCCCTTTACCCTCCCGCGCCGTAGTCTCGCGTGTTTCCAGGAGTCCGCGGCGTAGATTCGCGGGTGCGGTAGAGACGGGAGAAATGTCCTCTCTCTTTCTATCCCTTCTCTCTCTCTCCTCTTTCTATCTCTCTCTCTTTCTCTCCTCCCCTCTTTCCATCTCTCTTTCTCTCTCTCTCTCTCTTTCCTTCGAACAGTTTTTTAGACTATGCTGAAAAAATACATATCTAAAATGATCTTTTCTATCTTTTGCTCTCTCTCCTTCTCTTCCCCTCCCTCTTTTCTATCTCTCTGTCTCTCCCTCTCTCTCAGAGTAGGGGATGACGGGTATAGCCCTTCCTTCCCTCGAACGCCTTTGGAAAAAAATACATATCTAAAATGATATTTTCCCTGCTCCGAATGAAACATACATAGCCTCTTAGCTTTTATTTCTATGATCAAGGACTTAAATAAATAGTACAACTTTTTTATTTAGCGAGTATATTCTTAAATTATGAGATACATACATACATACATATAAATTCTCTTTCCCTCATAGTCTTTCACTTGATGCATACAAAAAATATCTTTCTCTAAAGTCTTGTCTAAACATGTTAGAATACTTCGACGCTTGAACAGTTCGTACTCGCCTTCAGCCAGATTATTATGATACATACAAAAAATATCTTTCTCTAAATGTTTGGTCTAAACATGTTAGAATACTTCATCCTCACCTCACCTCAGATTATTATGATACATACAAAAAATATCTTTCTCTAAAACATGTTAGAACACTTCACCACTTGAACAGTTCGTACTCTCGCCTTCATCCAGATATAACAGTCCTCTCTGTGAAGCGTTAAAAGCGGCTCCTGTAGCGCGCATCAAAGTCCATCATAGTCTTTCACTTGATGCGTACAAAAAAAATATCTTTCTCTAAACATGTAGAACACTTCACCACTTGAACAGTTCGTACTCGCCTTCATCCAGATAAACAGTCCTCTCTGTGAAGCGTTAAAGCGGCTCCTGTAGCGCGCATCAAAGTCCATCATAGTCTTTCACTTGATGCGTACAAAAAAAATATCTTTCTCTAAACATGTTAGAACACTTCACCACTTGAACAGTTCGTACTCGCCTTCATCCAGATAATAACAGTCCTCTCTGTGAAGCGTTAAAGCGGCTCCTGAGCGCGCATCAAAGTCCATCATAGTCTTTCACTTGATGCGTACAAAAAAAATATCTTTCTCTAAACATGTTAGAACACTTCACCACTTGAACAGTTCGTACTCCCCCTTCATCCAGATATAACAGTCCTCTCTGTGAAGCGTTAAAGCGGCTCCTGTAGCGCGCATCAAAGTCCATCATAGTCTTCCACTTGATGCGTACAAAAAAAATATCTTTCTCTAAACATGTTAGAACACTTCACCACTTGAACAGTTCGTACTCGCCTTCACCAGATATAACAGTCCTCTCTGTGAAGCGTTAAAGCGGCTCCTGTAGCGCGCACCAAAGTTTTTTACCAGGCAGATGCACTTGCCTACATAGTCTAGCGTTATGATGTTCGGTTCATCCTCATCCTCGCTGATCTCTTCGTCTCCTTCTAGGTGGCGAACGTTGTACGTACGAAACTTTTCAAGTTCCAGAGATGTGCTTGACTCGATCGAGTTCCTCACGCTCGATTCGGTCCAACTCGATGCACAAAGCGTTTTCCTCCGCGCCCCAAGCTGCAGTAAACCCGGGGTGACTCGATTCCGGCTCATCCTCGTGGGAAGCTGTAGAACCGCGTTCGATGGACCGACTCGATTCCCGGAGAATTAGCGGGGCGTCTCCTTCCTTAAGATTGTAGACCGGACAAGCGGTAGAACAGCGTTCGACAGACTGACTCGATTCCCCCCATTCCGGGATTATGGCATCCGAGCCAGTGCACGGAAGAATCACAGCACTCGCTGTAACCTTTGTCAACACTCGCGATATGATATTCTAAACTGCCGTTAGAAATCTTAATATCGCTCATGTCCTCCAGACGGTAACCCAACCGGCTAAACATTTGAATGAGATACGTCTCCCCGCCTCACGCCCGCTTTATACGCTCGAGATGGAGAAGGGAGAACGCGCCCTCCCCTCTTTCTACACTATATCCTTCGCCTCGATCCATGAAATTGTGAGACGAGTCAACCCTAACCATTTGACGTATACTCTATTTCCAGAACGAGTCTGATTATCTTCTCTACGAGGTAAAACATCCGGATACGAGGTCTTTCTAAGCTCCTTACCGTAGAAACCTCCCGTGATAGGATTACCTTTCATATCTTCGATGTAGGAAGGTCCTGGGATTAGTCTCGACGACGTTACGTATTTTAAACAGTTCGGTCGACCAGTTCGCGGTATAACCCTTTTCAAAAACGTCTTATATTTTGCTGATACGAACTATAACACCTACTTTAAAAATGTTCGGGTGGAATCTGACATCTTGAAACGTTTATAGACGGTATGTAAAAGTCTATCGTCCTTGACGTCTATAGGTCTCATCTTTATGGTCGAGTGTACTGTACGGTTGTATTCGTCCATAAGGAATCGATCATATCGATCCATCGATATGAACCTTTAGCCGTGAACCTCCTCCACATCATGTTCTTGAGAGACGATTAAATCGTTCCACGACGCTAGCCTTGACGTTGCTGATATAGAAAATGATTGATTCTCTTTCTCTTCATAAGCCTTTTGAATTCAGGGTTGTAAAACTCTGTACCATTATCCGTTTTGGAGATGACGTTACGCGAGGTAAACCCACCTTGTTGAGGAGGAGACCATAGCTGCACTGACGTTCTTAACCGTCTTAGTCTTGACGGGTGCGGCCCAAGCCCTCTTGGAATACACGTCGATGACGGTGAGAAGGTACTTGAAGCCCTTATTCAATCCAGAGTAAGGTTCATCTCCACTAGATCGGCCTGAAGGAGCTCGTTCAAGCCTCGTACGCTAACGTGTCTTCGAGGAATCGTCGTCTTGCTGGACGAGAAGTTCACGCGCAATCTCCCACTTTGAGCCAGACATGATTGTGATAAAGTACAGAAGAGAATGCATGTCTTTATACATGATTCCGCCCGTCGCGTAATTCCTCAATGATAGAAACGACTCGTTATGGTGAGCGGAATGACCAGCCTCGGTAGAATGCGCGCAAGAGTCGTAATCGATCCACCAATTCGTTAGGATCGTCCCAATAGGTATAATCGACCCCTCCTCCTGACACCATCTTGTATAAACCCTCACCCTCAAGTTCCTCCTCAAACATAGGTTTTGATGATTAACGAATACTCGATCCGGCTCGCATCTTGATACGAGCGTATGGTTCGTTTCTCAACCGGATGCGCGGTTCGTTTCCTTCAAGCATAGACTTGTATACTTTCAGATCTCCTTAGTATAATGGGCAGGTGCTCTTCTGAAAAGTAATTCTAATAGTCCTCGAGTAACGGTACCGTCTTATTGTTAAGGAGTATTTGTTCACCGTCTCTCCGTTGAATACGATACGGCTATCTCCGAGCTGGTAGAGTCACCTTCATGACGAACTCCGTAGGTCTTTTCGGAGATATGTGCGTGAGGTGAATAAAGATAAGTATCCAATAGATGGTTTTTTCCAATGTCCTCAAAGGGAAAAGGGTTCCCCTCTCCTCAGGTTCCGCGAGCGCCTTCACCATCTTGTTTTAGAGGATCCGGATAGGTTTGAACGTTTCCCTTCGCGATGTGCACAGAAATCGGCCGAGCATCACGTAGTTGTTTTTTACTTTCTTTAATAATCTTACTAGTTTTTATGATATCCTCCCCCAACCTTCGTCGTCCTGATGAAGGTGTGAATGCTCTCACCGGAAGATCCCTTCATTATATCTAAACGTAAGAAAAACCTAATTCTACGTTTTAAAAACTGAGACGTTGTCGGGCGTTTTTCTATCATGAAAGATATAGAGTCTTTTTTGAGCACCTCAAAAGGCGGATCGTCGATAATTTTAAATTCAACAAGCAAATAATATCTTTCAAGTTCATGACCATCGTTAAAACGTGCCCCCCTCTTGAACTTTATAACCACGTTCAAACCCCCAAATCAATTCGAAATGTCTTTGCATTCTTCCCCATAGGTTTCGAATCCAAGTAGATGTAGGGTGAAACTACGATTTACCGTAGAGTCTACAAAAGCTTTAGACGCAAAACCCCTCTGAAGGTAATGAGGCAAACCTATGTTTCGCAAAACTAAAACCCCTCTGCATCGTAAAGCTTGTTTCATCCGGTCCTCTTAAGCGTAGTACACCTCCGACTATAAAATCGTTGTAAATGGTTCGTTGTATCTCGAAAGTTTTCCTCTAGGCTTAGCACTTTGGGAAATTAAAGCGTCAAGCATTTTTTTATTTTCGACGAGACGATCTTGAGCCAGTTTCCACACCTCCTCCATCCCTTGACGAAACACTCTTCTCCAAAGTTAACGTATTTTATTCATCCTCTCCAAATCCTCAATCAGTGTTCCATCGGGCCTTTGTGAAAGGCCCCTTGGCGGTGTTGAAGCGACTACTGCGCGTTACTATGCCTTGCATCCATCCAATCGACGTAAACTTGTTACAGACACCCTTAGATGTGACGGGCGACCCCGACGTTGACGACCTTTTCGATCTAGCATCGTAATACCCTGAGAGTTTAGAGTTAGTTTTTCCCTCTGGCTCGATGAGAGATCTATATTTGTAGAGGCTATGACCGAATTTAGATAGGGACGACATGATGTCTTACCGTGTACTGAAAAATACGTTCTTGTTAATCGTGCAAGATAAAGGTATCGAACCCGTAGCGATATCTCCTTATCGAACTCATGATCTTTGCTCACCACCAGAAAATCGTACTTGTTTTCTTTCCAGCACAGGAGCATACCTCCTTAAATTTTGGAAAGTCTTTATCTGTTTTTTACGTGATCGTCGTAGACGTGTCTCAGGTTCGTATCTCCATCCTGAAAGGATGAAAGATTAGCGTTATCTCTCAACATCTGTTTCGGGATGCGCGAGTACGCCCTGACAGGGGATAGAAAACAGTCTATAGACTTATGTTACCCATACTGAAATAAGCCTGTATATTAAACTGTTTATCGCAAACGACTTCTTTCGAAAAAATACAGATTTGGGTTCAGCCTCGGACGGCGGAATAATTTCCGCGTTGTCGGAATAAGGGAATACCCATACCTTCAATGAGTGAGAGGACCCCTTCGATAAACGTTGATATTTTGGGCTGGTACAGCGTATTAGAGTAAACGTACACGTTTTGAAGCGTGGCCGTTAGGTTCCTCAACAGACTGATCATGGTGTTGGTTTTACCGCAATTCGAAGGTCCGCAATGATGCAGCGGAAAGTATCAGGTAACAACGTACCGTTCCTGAGGTAAAGCTCTCCCTCATCGTGATCGTTGTTGTGAACATTTTAAAGAATCTGTCTGTTTCTGAGCCGCATGTCGACTACTACTTCATCTATATAATGCGCACACCTATATAAAATGCTAATCAGTACGTTCATGAGACGAAAAAGGGGGGGAGGATTGTTGGATAAGATAACAATAATTCCTTTTTGAAGCGCATATACCTGGATACCATACTGCGGGCCGGGGACAAAGTTGGAAAAACGATTGAAAACAGGTGATCCTGGAATAAACGAGTTAGATCGACACTGTAAAAAAGCAATATCGCATACCCAAGGTGAAAGATCTTGCAGGACGTCAACTGCAGATCGTGAACTTATCGAAACCGTGGAAAAAATTACTCGCGCCTGACTCAAAGTTGGGTAGAAAGCCCCGCGTGGGCAGTCACCAACGCGAGAAAGCAAAAAGTCAAGATGGGTTTGGTCTAAAGAGGAAGAAGAAGACTCAAGGCGTCAACGGGGGGCCTACTACTACTACTACAACTAGACCCGTAAGAAGAAGGGCGGAATTCCTACCTAAACTACCTCTGATCGCCCCTTGGAGCCGTCGCTGGAGGAGCTGCAGGAATCACAAGGCCACAAAGTGCTAAGGCCAATACGAAAAAATTAACGAGGCTCAGAGACATAATCCCCCTACGCTCGAAGCTATTGCCATGGGGAAAGGCATGTACTACGACCTTACCCGAAAATTAAATGAACTACCAAACGTGCCCTTACCGAAACGGTTGCGGGAAGTACGCCGCCGAGTTAAAAATCCCCTTCTTTAAGGGGAGTTTTTGAAGAGATCTTTACCTGCGGTACTCCCTTGAAGATGGAGAACCCATCATCAAATTCTTGACGATGATAGCGGAAGGGTACCATTGGGTGGCCGTATAAGAAAAACGGTGAACGAGCCGATTATTTCGATAGTTTCGGTGATCTAAAGACCACCGCTCGAACTTGTTCGTTATCTCGGAGGGAATTCCCATCACCTAAATCATACTCGGTATCAAGAGGTACGGTACCGTTTTTTGCGGTCATCTTTGTTTAGCCTTCCTTAATACTCGCGCTGACGTTCGAATTAGTAAATTTGTCTAGACGCTTACACTGACAGGTCAGAGTTCGAATCTGACAGAGAACTACTTCCCTCATATCCTGCTCGGAAAGAGAATCGGAAGAAAAATGGTTCATCGGACTGATCAATCTGGGCCCCGTTCATTCCATACCGAACATTGACGAGGTAAATAATAAATTTTATTTGCGACGGTAAAAAAGTATACCCGTGCCCCCCCAGGTCCTATGAACTTGGAGGCGTTGGATCGAATTTTTGCGAGGGAAGTCCCAGTAACTAAAGCTCTCGATTATCGGGGGACCCTAGCACTTTAAAGGCTATATCACTTGCAATAAACCTATCGACTTTACCCGACCTGGCACTTTGCATCCTTGCCTCGGGTTCGACTCGGCATACTTCCGCAGGGAAGACGCACTTAAACTACCAATACTGTGAATATTCTTCATGTGAATGTGATCCGGTAGAATGCAGTCTCGCTAGCGGAGCTTACTCAACGGGGGAACCGAGTCATACCTTGCACGATTCAGCATGACCCGTCCCGCCAGGCTATAAGAAGTGGAAGCGCCTACAAATCATTTTACCTTCCGGGAACGAAGCGAGTAATAAGTCTATCGCGGTACGACTTGTTGACGAACGAGGGTTGATATCATCAACTTTAGGGACGAGACGATATCACTACGTCTGCATCTGAAACGAGTCCTGGGGATGGGACCGTACTAGATAAAAAAGACGGCGAATCTTCCTCGAAACATGAGAGGACAGTGAAATTTGTTAACACCTCCAATAAACTCTATTTAAGGCGTCAGGTTACTCGTTACGAAAATAAATGGAGACACCGTGGATATTCTGAACATTGGAGATCTGCCGCTTTCGATACAGCCTTGAGCATTTCCAGAAATCATTCCTACGCCTCGTATATTCCCCGGTCCATTAGCAACGGGAACGAGCTTAGGATATCTATCCAACAAGAAGGTTATGCACACTCCCCGCACCGCTCTCGCTGCATATCAAAGGACTACTACTTTTGAATACGGGAGAACCTGGAAGCACTTCAGGATTGTTAATAACGGAATACTGCATCTTATTCTCAGAACGCTATGAGATCAAGGGCGTAGAGATTGATCAATCGAGAGATGTAGGTTTTTTCGACCACTTAAAAACTATCTATCTATAAGGAAAGGTTGCAGACTCATCCTTTAAAAACGCCGGTTGGAGATTTGAAAGTTTCACGTCACGCTGAAAACAGGCATCTTTGACGAAATGCACCCTTTACGTCTCTACAAGGATTCGTTGAAGATTATTCTCGGAATACTGATCAATGCAAAACAAGAGCTGGTGCTTTTCGTTCGACCGGTGACAACAACGTTTTACAAAGACCCCCCTCCTGCTGCAAAAACCGCCCTCTAGGATCGATTAAGTAAAATATATTGCTTGTACCGCAATAAAGATTTGACGATATCAATCGCTCAACCGTTAATTTCATCAAAAGCGGGGGGAATCTCGAGCAACCCTTTCCGTACTTGGGAATTGTACGAGTACCCTAAGGGTGCCCACCTCTAATCAACATGTTGGACGTGAAAACGTCAACTTTGCGGGAAAAAAACCTCGTTACGTTGTTTTCGCGCTTCAGACCGAGGGAACATACGAGGGGTTGCAAAGAAGTATTTTTAATCATTGTAATTTTACGTAATGCTAAACTCTATCTAAATTTAACATGTACCTTACGGGTTAAAACTAAACTTTAGACAGGTTTCCTTCTCGAAATTAATACGAAGACTAGCAATTTTCCAGACTTCGTACTACGGACCGAGCGCCTCTTTACCTTTACTTGATCCTTCCCATTTCAAGTCTCAGGGCCACCCATTTGTCCGTGTTGGGTCCAGCCGAACAGGAAGATACTCTCAAGGACGGTATGGTAAACCGTAAACTTCGAGACGGAGGAAAATATCCCGGTAAATACCAAGGCGTTTTGTCTAATCATACACGATAGAGTTTCCGCTATAACCCTTCAAGCAGTGATGTAGCAAAATGACATCAAAAAATGAGGCAACATTGCGCAAAACTGGGCGGGGGGAGGTGGAAAGTTCAGTACACGAAAAATCTATATTAAAGGAACTGAAGATTGAGTCAGCTACAGAGTATCAACAAGCCGATAGCGACAAGTAAAAGCTTTAAAAAATGTCTGAGTGCTCAGCGAATGGTTTAAGAAAAATTAAGTTTGATCGGACAAAACTTTTGCGATCTGACCAAATTTCGATTCGGAACGATACGAGTTCGGTTATTCCAGCTTTGCTTCATATGATAGTCTTGATAAATGAGTATAAAGAGTGTTTTTGAATTTCAATAAGTTATCATGCTTTTGCGGGCAAGACGAGGTTGACACGTCAAAAAGGAGGAAGAAAACACTACGCTTTTAAACGTTCAGTGGAAAGAAGAGTAAAAATACTGAGGAAACGAACGAGGAGCCTGCGGTAAGAAGCTGCAAGCGGGTTGAGTGAACACTTTTAAAAAAAAAACTTTTCCACATTACTTGCAATGTATTAAACTTTTTAACGATTATTCTTAGAAATTAAAGAGCTCTTTTTAAATAAAAGAATAACGATTAACATTTTTTTTTTTTCTTTACAGGGTAAGGATGCGAGTGTACCATGACTTATTTAATTTTAAAGGGGATTCCCATTTAAATAATCTAAAAGGTTATGTACCCCTCATTGGCGCTCTCTTTTCCCAAGGCCTTTGGGGTTTTAACCGCCGACCTGTTAGTATATCAGACCGTCCTCTGAGAAGGCCAGGTTGTAATCTCCCAATGTTATTGCAGCAAACTGGCCTGAGAGGCTCAGCTTCTAATCCTGACCATTCTTGAGAGGTTTCGTACCAGACTGTACTCGAGAGTTCGTACCAGACTTACTCTGAGAGGTTCAGTTTATTTACCAGACTATACTCGAGGGGGGGCCAGATTATTGTACCAGACTGTACTCTGGGGGGGTCTGGGTTATTGTACCAGACGTACTCTGGAAGGTCCAGATTTAAATTTTACCAGACTGTATCTTTTAGGTTCGTATCAGACTGTACTCTGGGAGGCCGGGGGTTTTTTGTACCGACTGTACTCTGGGAGGTCCCGGATTATTGTACCAACTGTACTCTTGTGGGTCTGGGTTATTGCACCAGACTGTACTCTAGGAGGGCCAGATTATTGTACCAGACTGTACTCGGGGGGGTCCTGATTATTGTACCAACGTACCTGGGAGGGCGGGGTTATTGGGACCAGTCTATACTTCTGGGAGGCTTGGTTTTTGTATCAGACTGACTCTGGGGGGTCCCCTACCAGAAATTACTCTGGGAGGTCCGTACCAGACTTGGTTTCTCTGCGAAGGTCCAAATTATTGTACCAGACTGTACTCTGGGAGGTCCAGATTTTTGTACCAGACTGTACTCTTGGAAGGCCAATTTTTGTACCAGACCGTTTTTTTCGAAAGGGTTTAGGTTTTTTAACCCCCGACTGTGACGGTTATTGCACCATCTGTAACTAGTACCTCGTACTGTACTCGAGAGACCGGGTTTAAAAGACCACGTGATCGATAGCTTTTGCATGACAAGTCACTTACCTGTCTGTAGACCATTTTTACATACATGTTGACTAGTGTGCTGCCGATCAGTTTAGCTGAAGTCCCAAAATTGGGTCGGCCAGTTTTTGCCGTACTTTGTTCCCAAAAAAGCATGAACTGTCAACCAGTTGTTCCAAATCGGGTTGGTACATGTCTAAATCTGGGCCACGAGATATTTTTTTTACAGTTATCGATCAGTTTGTTATATGATAGTGTAAACAATTTTGAACCTGTAACTAATTTTTTGCCTTACAAATACAACTAATATTTAGGTCTAGAAATTTAAATCATATCAATAATAGCAATCAGTCCTAGTTAAATATAATTGGCCTCCCCCCTCTCCTCCCCACTCTCTCCCTCTCTCTCCCTCTCCTCCCCTCTCCCCCTCCCTCCCTCTCTTTTCCCTCCCCTCTCCCTCTCCTCTCCCTTCCCTCCCCTCCTCTCTCTCCCTCTCTCTCTCCTCCTCTCTCCCTCTCTCTCCCTCTTTTCTCCCTCTCCTCCCCTCTCTCTCCCTCTCTTTTCCCTCTCCCTCCCCTCTCTCCTCTCCCCTCTCTCTCCCTCCCCCTCTCTCCCTCTCTCTTCCCCTCTCCCCCTCTCACTCTCCCTCTTCCCTTCCCTTCTCTCTTTTTCCCTCTCTCTCTCCTTCTCTCCCCTCCCTTCTCCCTCTCTCCTCTCTCCCCTCCTCTCCTCCCCCCTCTCCCTCTCTCCCCTCTCCCTCTCTCCCTCTCTCCCTCTCTCCCTCTCTCCCTCTCCCTCCTCTCCCTTCTCTCTCTCCCCCCCCTCTCTCCCTCTCTCCCTCTCTCTCTCTCTTTCTCTCCTCTTTCTCTCCTCCCTTCCTCACCTTCCCTCTTTCATCTCCCCCGTCTCTCCCTCTCCTCCTCTCTCTCAGAGTAGGAGATGTTGGGTATAGCCCTCCTTCCCTTTTTAAAAACTTTTCTACCCCTTTCAGATAAGTATTTCCATGAAAATTTAGACCTTCAATTTTAAACAGCTACTAAACTACTTTTAACATGTGTATAGAGGAGGGAAGAAATGTCTCTCTCTCTCTCTCTCTCGGAGTAGGAGCTTGGCGGGTATAAGCCCTCCTCTCCTCGACTAGGATGGAAAAAAAAAAACATATCTAAAATATCTTTTCTATCTCTCTGTCTCTCTCTCCTTCTCCCCTCTTTCTATCTCTCCGCTCTCCCCTCTCCCCCCCTCTCTCAAAGTGGGGGAAGAGGGGTATAGGCTTCCTTCCCCCGAATAGGTTAAAAAAATACTTATCAAAAATGATATTTTCTTGCTCCGAATGAAACAACATAGCAGCAAAAAAAATTTAGTTTTTTTATAGCATAGTTTTTTTTAAACAGATACATCCCAAACTAGTATAAATTTTTTTTTCATCAAGTTTTTTTTTTTACCCCGCTGTAGATCTGTAACTGAGCGACTTTTATTGTACCAGATCAGTCTCTGAGAGGTCTGAGTTGAACCCGGGGGAGGGGACAGGTTTGTAACCCTAACCGGGCCCGGTTATTGTACCAGCCGGGACTCCCAAAAGACTTAATTCTAACCCTAACTGTTACCTTTATGTACTCAGACCCCGTTTGTAATCTTGGAGAGGTCAGGGAAAAAAAAAAACCCCAAAACCCCCAGAAAATCTTTTAAAAAGAATATGATGTAAACATTTTTTTTTTAAACAGATACAGTAAAAATTTGAAAATTTTTTTTTTTTTCATCAAGTCTTTTTTAAAGGGGACAAGAAAAGGGGTAGGGGGGGAAATTATTCATTTTTTCATTAATCGAAAATATAACACGAAAACTCTTTTAAAGAATATAATAAAAATTTTTTTTAAACAGATACCCCGCCTAAATTATTTTCAGAGAAGAATATTTTTTTAAAACCCCTTTTAAAAACACTAACATTTTGTTTTTTTTTTGACATTAATCAAAACATACCCTTTCTTTTTCTCAAGTTTTTTTCTAGTGACTTTTTTCAAAACCTATTTACAAAACAAAAATTAGCAATTTTTTTTTAAAGCCCCAAAATTTTTTCTATACATCCTACAGAAAACAGGGGGCTAAATTAGTTTTTTTTCTCAAGTTTTTTTTAAAAAAGCACTAACATTAAAAGAAGGGTTTGGGAAAAGCCGTAGATCAATCACGAAAACCGGGGAATGATGGTCCAGCTTAATCACGTCTCTTGGGGGAAGTATTTTTTCCCCCTATTCGTATGCCCCAAGGGGGGAAATTCTGACGACCGCTAACCGTATGGGGTTTTTCATCGAAGAGCAAAGTAACCCATTAAATTTTTGAGTGTAAAAGTTTAAATCCACAGCTCTTTTGAACGAGCTTCTCTCATGACTATGTTTTTTATTAAAAAAAAAGAAAATCCCAAAAAGAGCGTTTTAACGCCCCCTCTTGACACCTTTAGTTTTGAGCGTCTCACCACCCCTTGTACTGCAAATAATAGATTTAGGGGAAACCCCATGAACTCATATGATCCGACCCGAGTTATCTTTTTTTTTTCCAGCACCCCTTTTAATTTTTACGGAAACCCGTAAACTTTGCTTGACCGTAATTTGGGGTGTCCGATAGTCTTTAGCTAACGGATAAGTGGTAGGCCCCCGACTTTAAAGTAAGGAAAAGTCTGGCCCCGGGGGATTGGAGTTTTAGTTCCCCGGGGGAAGGTGGAACCATGACCTGGTAAGTGGGGCCACATCATTTAAAATTTTCCCAAAAAAGGCAAACCCATAAAAGGGATACAAAGTAAATCTCCTCGGTTCCATCTCAATGATAACCGGTTTTTCTTACCAAAATACGGTTTTTAAATTTTGGGGCTGGCAAAAAGGTTTTTCCCCCCCCAAAATTTTCCTTTTCCCACCGGGTAGTTATTTTTATCGTACGGGGGGCCCTTTTTTTGATATAAGACCCCCATGGGGGTTGTTCTCAATTTGAAAAAATTTTTTAAACGGGGTTGGGGTCCTTGCTCCTCTTTTTTCCCCCGTTCAGCAAAAATAGGGGGCCCACCCACGGAAAAATTTTTGAAACTGGAAACGGACTCCGCCATTTTTAAACCCTTTCCCCAAAAATAACTTTAAGGGGGCATAGGGGGAAGACGTACCATCTTAAAACTAGAGTCGTTTAAAATTCTCGGTTTCCCTGGGGGGTGGAATCCCTTTTTTTCAGCAGAACGGCAAGCAGAATGAGCGTCCTGTAAAAATTTTTGGGATTTAAGCCCCTGCAAGATATAACCGTTCCCGGGGACGTCCCCCACGTTTAGCACGCCCAACGTTCAATTTAAAACATCTTCAAGCCATCTGAACCCCCCTGGGTTTTAAGCCAAATAAAAAAAGAATAAGCCCATTCACGCTAGATAAACGAGGTAAACTCGGGTTTTGGAACGTCCAAAAAACTCAAAAATGATTATTAGCTACGAATGACGATTAGCACGAAAATACCCCTCCTCGAATAGCCCCCCTCAATGAATTTTGCATTTTCTACGTCCTATTAAAATTTTAAGCCGACCGGGTTTTTTCTCAATAGAGCTTGGTACCTAGATTTGGGGGCCGTAAAGACCCCGGGGGTCGACCCCTTAAAAATTTTAAAAACAAAGATAGGAAAAATTTCAAAGACGTCCCCTATTTTGTTTCGTCGGTATAAAGGAAAGGGGTTGAGTAATCCCAAAGACCCCTTTCATTCGAAAAAGGGGCCCAAACCCCAGGCGGACTAGTCTTCCCCAAGATATAGTACCGTGAGCGGTTATAAAATTTATCTTTGTCGTAACTGAGTCCCCCTTTTTTTGCTCAAATGAATCTATATAGTCATTTTGGGGGGGGGGGGGGGGGGGGAAACCCCCTTTAAAAAGGGGACTATTTTTAAACGGGGATTTTTCAGGGGGATACTTACGGTGATTTTAAAAATGCTCAAAAGGGTTGAGGTAAGAACGCATTTCTCTTAAAAGGGGGACACAAAAACTGAAAAAACTATAATTTTAATTTTGATCCCCGAAAACCGTGCTGAAATATTTCTGATTACTTTGAATCTACCCTTGTCCGCCAAAACCCTTTAAATTTCCTTTGGTTGACAATAACGCTCTCCCCTTTGGGGAAATCAGTTTCCCCCACTTAAAAGTGATTCGAGAAGAAAAAAATTAAAAATAGCATCGTGCATTATGAATGACCACACTCAAACTAGGTTTTGTAAAATTTAAAATTCACCCCGTGACTGCACCCGGTAAAGTCCCTCAAGGACAAGATCCCCCAACGCGGATATCACATTCGCGTAGGTTTTTCCCCAAAATGACAAAAAGTGGCCTATTTTTAGCAAAATCTTTAGCCCGGGGTTTTGGGGGGAACATTTTGGGAATAAGTACTAAAAATAATCTAATACGCCTTTTTTGTAAAATACGAGAGCTTTAACAAATTGATCTGTACAACTTTTCCCGTTAAATGACGGGACCTAAATTACTTAAAAAAACATTTTGTACATGCCTACAAAAAAGGGTACATGATTCTGTAAATTCCATAAAAGAAAATTTTTTGTAGGTTACATTTCTATGGCACGAGTAAACCTCCAAAAAGCGTTCACGATAAATCCTTTTTTCCCCCCGTTGTTTTACTGTAAACGACGGAATTTTTTTTCCCCCCCTTAGGGAAAGATCCTTCCGCTCCAAATTTTTTAACTTTTTTTATGTTTTACAAGTTTTTTTTTTAGTCGGAAAAAACTCAACAAGGGGCCAAAAAAAACCTACGTCTTTTTATCAACAAGGGGGTAGTTGGGGGGTTTAAAATTAATTGACAGATTTTTGTTTTCACTGAAATTTTTTTTTTTCCGCCCATGACTTTTTTTCATAAAAAAAAGAACTGCCCTAAAAAAAAATTTTTTTGCGCGCCCCTTTTACGGGAAGATCATTTATTTTTTTTAGAGTTGCCCCGCAGTGTCCATAAGAATCAGCACCTTTTGTGTTTTGGGGAGTGTACACATTAAAAGATAACGTTAACCTTTTTGAATTTTTAATAAAATTATTTAAAGGGGAAGGGGTTTCCCCCTCTTTCAAAAACCAGAAATGGAAAAGCGATAAACGCTGAGCTCCCCTGTGGGCTCAAAGGGGCACGCCAAACGGTCTGGGAAGAAAAATCCTTCTTTCATTTTTAACATTTACAGCGCTCCGCGGAATAGTTTGGGGGGTTTTAACGGGGGGAAACCATCGTGAAAGCTGTTTTTTTGAGAAAATTTACCTCATTTCCAACGTCCCGTTATCATCCCCACCCTGATCTCTAAAACAAAGCCCCAACTGAAAAGGGGAGTGGAAGGCACGTTATTTTTATTTTTTCCTCTAATTTTTTGTATTTTAAAAAACACGTATAGAGAAAAATTAAATAACCCTTTTCAATCTATCATCTAGGATGCTTAAATCGAAAATGAGGCTCAATTACCCTTTAAAGGCCGGGCGGTTTTTGATTCTTTTTTCTCATTTTTAAAAAAAATTCCGCCCCAAAAAGAAAACTTCAAACCCCTTTGGGGGGAACCCCTTTTTGATGAGTATGTCTTTATACGTCAGCGTAGGGGTTGTTCAATAATTTAATAGATAGCCCCAGGGGTTTTTCCCCGGGAAAAACCTAAACTGGGGTAAACCCCGTCCAATTTCGTGAAAGGTTAAAATCTTTGTCGTCCCAAAAATTTCATGGTCTGATATCAGTAGACCCCCCGGGGTTTTTTAAAACGGCCGGGGAAGTTCAATTAGGGGTTAAAAACTTACCCTCACAAGGCAACGTCTTTTTTAAATCAAAAAAGATTTTCTTTTTGTGCTAGATCTTGAGAGTGACACCCAAATTCCCTTATTTCCGAGAACAATTTTTAGGAGGTGATAAACGCAAACTTTTATCGGGGGTTCTGACATTTTTCGGTGCACATGCTCAAAAAAGGGGGTACTCCCCCCTCAAAAAATATCTTCTTCATTTTGATTTTCCTAGATCTTTTTGGCGGCTCTGAGACACTTTTAAAAACAAAAAAAAGGGGGCCAATCCCCTTTCATAAAACCTATATAAAAACATTAAGCAAAGGGGTTTCCCCAATTCAGGCGAATCTCTGGGGTGTGTAAAAATGAAAAGGGGAAAGGGGTTTTAATCTAGGCGGGGGTTACTGAGGTGATTTTTCAAAAAAGTTTACGTTTAAAAATTCTTTAAAAAATATAACCCTTTTCTTTTCAAAAATATTACGTATAACTCAAGGGTATAAACTGATCAGGAACTGAATACCTCTAATTTAAATTTAACCAAATATTTAAACCCCTTTTAAACACAACTTAAGCTAAAAACTTTTAAGGAAAATTTTTAAATTTCTTCACCTTTTACAACGCCTGGAAACTCCAAAAACCCACTAAAGTTGGCTTAATTTTTTTATCACATTTTTTAAGTTAAAGGCAATCTCAAGTTTTTCTTGGTTTACCCCATAACAATTGAATACTTTCCCTTTATTTTATGTTTTAGCATTATCATTTAGCAGACTGGGGGAATTTAAGAATCAAGAGGAAGCGTAGACATTATTTTTACTTACCACCCTTTTCGGTTTTTACCTAATGTGTAAGGTAGAGAAAAAAAGGACCTACAGTTAAGGGGAATCCGAACCACGGGGGGGTCTGACATTTTCAAGAAACCCCAAGGAAAGGGGGTTTTTTAGAAAATTGCATTCGAGAAAAAATTTTGGAAAAAACCCACATTTCGTAGAGTTTTGGGAAAAAAAAAATCTTTTGATTAATGGGCAAGATGAAAAGAAAGGAAAATTTCCCCGTTTTAAAGTGGGATCCCCCAACCCCGGGGGGGGGCTGTCAATCAAAAAGTAACCTGAAGGGGAATTTTTTTAAAAAAGAACCCCTTTTTTGTAGAGTTGGAAAAAAAACATCTTTCGATTAAAGGGGAAAATAAATGAAGGACCCCCCTTTAACGTGGGATCCGAACCATGGGGTGTCCCCACAACACAAGAAACCTAAGGAAGGTTTTTTTTGGAAAAAGAACCCCCTTTCGTAGAGTTGGAAAAAAAACCCCCTTTCGTTTTAAGGAAATAAAAAAGATTCCCCGTTTGACGTGGGATCCGAACCACGGTGGAGGTCTGTCAATCACAAATAACCTGAAAAGGAAGGTTTTTTTTGAGGAAAAAAAACCCCCATTTGCGTAGATTGGGAAAAAAAAACCTTTCCCCTTAAGGCAAAAAGAAATTAAGGGGCCCCTTTAACGTGGGTCCAACCCGGGGGGTCTGGCCCAAACAAAATAACCGAAGGGGAAGGTTTTTTTAGAAAAAAACCCCATTTTTTGAGGGTTTTGGAAAAAAAAAACATCTTTTTATTAATGGAAAAGAAATGAAGGGTTCCCCATTTAACGTGGGGTCCAACCCGGGGAGGGGGTCAACACAAAAAACCTAAGGAAGGGTTTTTTTTTGGGGGGAAAAAACCCACATTTGCGTAGAGTTTGGAAAAAAATACATCTTTTATTTTAAGCAAGATGAAAGAAGCCTAAGTTTAAGTGGGATCCAACCCGGGGAGGTCTGACTTCACAAGATAACCTGAAGGAAGGGGTTTTTTTTTAGAAAAAAAACCCCCCAAATTTGGTAAGTTGGAAAAAAATACATTTTTTGATTAAGGCAAGAAAATGAAGGGAAATTTTCCCCTTTAACGGGGGGTCCGTCCCCTGGTGGGGTCTGACAATCACAAATAACCAAGGGAAAGGGTTTTTTTTTAGAAAAAAAACCCCACATTTGCAAAAAAAAATCTTTCGATTTGGCAAGATGAAAAAAAGGGGTTTCCCCTTTTTAAATGGGTCCGAACCAGGGAGCTGACTTCACAAGAAACCTAAAAAGGAATTTTTTAGAAAAAGAACCTACATTTCGTAGAGGGAAGTTAAAAAAAAACCCCCTACACGTACAAACATATTTCGTTGATTAGTTTAATAAAAATACCTTAAAAATTTTCAGCGCCGTCTTTTTTTTTTGGAAAAAATTCCCCGGGGAGAGTAAGTAAAACCCTTTGGAGAGCTCCTTCAGCTAGCGTCGGTAAGCAGGGGAAAACGAGCTGGAACCACACTTAATTTTTCCCCAAACAAAGCGAGCACCTGCGTCCATTTTCTTTTGCACGCCTTTTAATTGGATTAAAACCTGACCATCCTAAATCTGTCGCTTCCTTTTACTTCTACTCGAGCCGATTGCTGGCAAAAGCGCAGCCAATTTTCACTAGAATTTTGAGAGGGTTTTAAATAAAAGTTTTTAAAAAAATGGTTCTACTTAAAGGGGAACTAAATAATAGAAAAAAATACTCCCCCTTAGGGGGGGCCCCTGAAAAAAGGGTTTGACTCCCCCCTCTTTACTGCGTGAAAAATCCCCCTTTTGAAAAATTTCCACAGACCTTTTTCCTTCCAAAAAAAACTGAGACCCAGCAGATGTTAATTTCCCTGCGAAACAGATGTTAATTTCCCCCGATTAAACACTCTTTTTTAGGGGAGCAGACCCCAACCCCCCTAATTTACGGGAAAACATTTTTCCCCCTTCACATAAAAAAAATGGGGAAAAAGCGGGGGGGACTAACCGCCGGGAAAAAACCATTCTTTATTTGTCCCACCGGAAAAGAAGGGCCCGGGGCTTAGAGAAGTCAGAATCATAACACGGGGGTTAAAGGTTAACCCTTTTTAGTCGGGGGGAAATTTAACAAAATTTTTTTTTCTCAACCCAAAAATCCCCTTTTTCCCTAAAGCCCCACCCCCTTTTTCCCGTCTCTACGCACCCCGAATCTAGCCGCGGACTCCGGGGAAACGCGAGACTACGGCCCCCGGGGGGTAAAGGGGTGAGGGGGGGGAGACTTTTTCCCGGTAAGTTTTCTGAACCTTTTACAACCCCCCCCGAGACCACCGTTCCTCTGGGTCATCAGGGGGGGGGGAGGGGGGAACCCTGGAAACGCGGAGACTACGGCGCGGGAGGGGAGGGAAAGGGGGTTTTGGTGGGGGGATACCACAAACACTTTTACTTTAACCCCTTCTGTCCCATACATAGAAGGCATTCCCCCCCCCCCCCCCCATGGGGGGTTTTTTGAGGTGGACGGCTAAAATTTTTCAAGATAAAAGGGTAGGGTTTTAAAGGTGGATGGCTAAAAAAAACTCAAAATAGGGATAGGGGGTAATGAGGGGGCGGGGAAATAGCTCAAGGGGAGGGATAGGGGGGGACTGAAATAGACTGGTTATAATAGCTCAATATAGAAGGGGTTTTAAGAGGGACTGGGAAACTACTCAAGATAGGGGAAAAAGGGGAATGAGGTGCGGGAAAAAACTAACCAAGATAGGGATAGGTGTAATGAGGGGACTGGATAGGAAAAATTTGTCCTTTTTTCGGAAAAAAAAAAAAGACGGGGTATTCCCCCGGTTTTCCCCCTATCTATGGGCAAGGGGGGGCCCCGCCCTAATTGACATTTAAACTCACAAACAAAACCCCCAAAATTATGTGAAAAATTTTTGATGACGGAAGTGCCAAAAAAACTATCCCCCTAGTTTTAAATGTTTTTTTAAAGGAAGCTCATTTGCCAAAAATCAATAAAAAAACCTTGAATTTTTAGAATGGCCAGTCTGTTTCCTAGCTATGTCTCCAATAATGCAAACCCCCTGTTGTTTTTTGAAAGGCCGAGACTGTTTTTTCCCTCACTAGTCTCAAAAAAGCAAGCCCCACTGTTTTTTTTTAAAAGGCCGAGACTGTTACCCACTATGTTCCCCAAAATGCAAAACCCCACTGTTTTTTTTGAATGGGGGCCCGGCTGTTTTTCCCTCAGCTATGTCTCAAAATGCAAGACCCCACTGTTTTTTTTTAAAAGGGCGATCTGTTATCCATCAGCTAAAAACTCAATAATGCAAGACCCCACTGTTGTTTTTAGAATAGTAAGTCTGTTTTCCATCACTATGTCTCAATCAAAAAGAACCCCCTATTGTTTTTAGAAAGGGGCCCCCTCGTTATCCATCAGTTTTTTCTCTATCATTAAAACCCCCAAAAATTTTTTTTTAGAATGGTCGAGTCTGTTTATCCATCAGCAAGTCTAAATAAAGCAAGACCCCACTGTTGTTTTTTTTAAAGGTCGAGCCTGTTATCCATCAGCATGCCCCAATAATACAAGACCCCACTTTTTTTTAAAAAAGGGGGATCTGTTTTCAAAAAAATTGTCTCAAACCCCCCCAAAAACCCACTGTTGGGGGTTTTTTTTAAAAGGCCGAGTCTGTTTTTTTCCCCCGGGTAGTCCCCAAAAAAGCAAGACCCCCAAAGTTGTTTTTAGAATTGGCCGAGTCTATTATCCCCCCCCGCTATGTCTCAATCATGCAAAAACCCGCGTTGTTTTTATTATTGGGGGGGGGCCCCCTTTTCTATCAGCAAAGTCTCAAAAAAAGCAAATCCGCTTTTATTTTATAATGATCGAGTCTGTTATCCCCCCCGCCTTTTTTAAATTTTTTTCAAGACCCCGCTTTTTTTTTATAAAAAAAAACCCCCTCTGTTATCCATCAAAAAATGTCTTTTTTCATTTCAAGGGCACCCCTGGGGTTTTTTTTTGAATGGCCAGGGGGTTTTCAATTTTAAAATAAGTATCAAAAAATTTTTAAACCCCGCTGTTGTTTTTTTAAAAGGGGGGGTCCCCCCCGCCATCACCATGTCCAATCATGCAAGACCCCGCCGTTGTTTTTTTAAAATGGCCAGGGCTTATCCATCAGCTATATCTCAAACATGCAAGACCCCCCAAGGGTTTTTTTTTTTGAATGGGGCCCCCTCCCGTTTTCTATCACTAAAGTCCCAAATCAAACGAGCCCCCCCGTTTTTTTTTTAATGGGCCCGGGGGGTTTTTTTATCAGATATTCCCCCAATCATGCAAGGGGCCCCAATTTTTGGGGTTTTTTTTTTGGCCGGGGTCTTCTGTTATCCATCAGCTATGTTTTTTTCAGCAAGAAAACCCGGGTTTTTTTTTTTGAATGGGGCCAGTCTGTTATCAAACAGCTATGTCTCAATTTAAGCAAAAAACCCCCCTGTTTTTTTTAGAATTTCCGAATCTGGGGGGGTAATCAAATTTAAAAAAAAAACCTGTAATACCCCCCCGTTGTATTTAAAATGGGGCCCCCTTTTTTTATCCATCAGCTAGTCTCATTATGCAAGACCCCGGGTTTTTTTTTTTTAAATGGCCGAGTCTGGGGTTTTTTACAGGGGTTTTCTCAATCATGCAAGAAAACCCCCCTGTTTTTTTTAGAAAGGGGGGGGTCTGTTTTTCCATCAGCCCCAAAAACTCCATCATGGAAAAAACCCCCCCTGTTTTTTTTTTAAAAAGACCGAGTCTATTATCCATCAGCTAGTCTCAATCAAACAAGACCCCGCTTTTTTTTTTTGAATTGCCGAAACCCTTTTTTTCCATCAGCTAGTCTCAATCATGCAAGACCCCGCTTTGTTTTAGAATGGCCGATCCCCTTTTTCTATCAGCTAAAATTTTTAATCATGCAAGGGGGAAAACTGTTGTTTTTTTAGAAGGGGGCCCTCCCCTTTTTTTCCCTTAGCTTTGCTCAAAAAAAGCAAGACCCCCCTGTTGTTTTTTTAAAAATGGCCGAGTCCCCCCCGTTATCCCCCCCCGCTATGTCTCATTCATGCAAACCCCAAATTTTTTTTTTTTGAAAGGCCCCAGTCTGTTTCCCTCAGCTATGTCCAACCTTTTAAAAAACCCCCTTTTGTTTTTTAAAATTGGGGGGGGGCCTGTCTGTTATCCATCAGCTATGTCTCAATCCCTGCAAGACCCCCCGTGTTTTTTTGAAAAGGCCGAGTCCTGTTACTATCAGGTATTTTCAATCATGCCCCAAAAACCCCCCTGTTTTTTTTATAAAAGGCCGGGTCCTGTTTTCTATCAGCTATTCCCCAAACCCTGCAAGAACCCCCAATGTTTTAGAATGACCGAGTCCCCCTTTTTTTATCAGCTATGTCTCAAAACATGCAAGACCCCCCCGTTTTTTTAGAATGGCCGAGTCTGTTTTCCAACACTATGCTTTAAAATTTTTAAAAGGGCCCCGCTTATTTTTTTTTGAAAGGAAAAATCTGTTAAAAAATCAAGTATTTCTCAATCATGCAAGACCCCGCTTTTTTTTTTTTTTTTTTATTTTAAAGGCCGGGGCTGTTATCTATCGCTATGGGCCCCCCAAACCCTTCCCCAAAAACCCCCCCAATGGTTTTTGAATGACCAGGTCGGGTTTTTTTATCAGCTATGTCCCCCAAATTTTTTTCAAAACCCCCTGTTGTTTTTTTTAAAGGCCAGTCTGTTACCATTCCCCCCGGGGGTGTCTCAATCATAAAAGACCCCCCCCTTTTGTTTTTAAAAAAGGCTGATCTGTTTTAACCATCCCGCTGTGTCTCAATCATGCAAAAACCCCCCGTTGTTTTTAGAATGGCTCGGTCTGTTATCATCACTATGTCTCAAAAAAAGCAAGATTTTCCCCCCCGTTTTGGGTTTTTTTTTAAAGGCCGTGTCTGTTATCCTTTTTTTATGTCTCAAAAAAATTTGACACCCCCCCGTTTTTTTAGAATTGGGGCCCGTCCCCCTTTTCTATTATCATTTCTCAATCAGCAAGACCCCGCTGTTGTTTTTTTTAAAGGCCGGAAAAACCCCTGCCCCTTTTAAAATCCCCCCAGCTAGTCTCAATCAAGCAAGACCCCGCTGTTTTTTTAGAATGGGGCCCCCTCCGTTATCCCCTCAGCTATGTTCAAACATCAAGACCCCGCTGTTGGGTTTTTAAAAAGGGGGGGTTTGGGGTTTTTTATAAGGTATGTCTCAATCATGCAAAACCCCCCTGTTGTTTTTATAATGGCCGGTCTGTTATCTATCAGATCTTCTCAATCCCGCAAGACCCCGCAAAATTTTTTTAAAAAAAACCCGGGGCTGTTATCTATCAGGTATGTCCCCAATCATGCAAACCCCGCTCTTGTTTTTTTTAAAGGCCGAGTCTTTTATTTATCGCTATACTCCAATCATGCAAGACCCCACTGTTGTTTTTACAATGGCCGAGTCTGTTTTTCCCCCCCCTATTTCTCAATCAATTTTTTGACTCCACTGTTTTTTTTTTTAAATTTTTTGTCTGTATCCCCCCCGCTTTTGTCTCAAAAACCCCCCAAGACCCCACTGTTGTTTTTAAATGGCTGGGTCTGTTATCTACAGAATGTCTCAATCATGCAAGACCCCGAAGTTTTTTTTAGAATGGCCTAGTCTGTTTCCTCCCCCTTTTTTTCTCATCATGCAAGACCCCCTTGTTTGCTTTTAAAAATGGCCGAGTCTGTTATCCATCACTATGTCCCCCAAAAACCTTGCAAGGGGCCCCCCCGGGGGGGATTTTTTTTAAAGGGCCCCGGGTTTATCCTCCAGCTATGTCTCAATCAAAAAAGACCGCGCTGTTTTTTTTTGAATGGCCGGGGGTTTTTTTATCAGATATGTCTCAATCCCTGCCCCCACCCCGCCCCTTGTTTTTTTTAAAAGGGCCCGGGGGCAGTTATCTACCCCAATGTCTTAATCATGCCAGACCCCCCCTGTTTTTTTAAAAAGGGGGCCCGGGGGGTTATTCATCACTATGTCTAACATGCAAGACCCCGCTGGTTTTTTAGAATGGCAAAAATCTGTTATTTTTTAGCTATGTCTCAAAAACATCAAGACCCCGCTGTTTGTTTTTTTGAATGGCCAAGCTGTTTTTTCCAGGTAAAGTCTCAAAAAAAATTTTTAAAACCCCCCCCCTTTTTTTTTAGGTTTTGGGGGGGGGCTGTTACTATCGATATTTTTTAATCAGCGAGAAAACCCGTGTTTTTTTTAGAAAGGCCGAGTCTGTTAAACCATCAAAAAAGGGGGCAAATTGCAAGACCCCCTGTTGTTTTTTTTAAAGGCCAGTTTTTTTTTTCCATTAGCTATTCCCAAATTTTTTAGACCCCCCTGTTGTTTTTAGAACCCCGGCCCCCCTCCCCCTTTTTTACGTTTTTTTGGGCTCAAACATGCAAGACCCCGTTGTTGGGTTTTTTTTAAAGGCCGAAATCTGTCTGGTTTTTTCCCTCAGCTATGTCTCAATCTCAAGAAAACCCCCCCGTTTTTTTTAGAAAAGGCCGGGGTTTTTTTTTTCCAACACAAGTCTCAAACCTGCAAAAACCCCGTTTTTTTTTTTAGAATGGCCGATCTGTTTCCCTCAGCTATGCTCAATCTTGCAAGACCCCCCTGGGGTTTTTTTTTGAATGGCCAGGTCTTTTATCCAAACAGCTATGTCTCAAAAAAAAGCAAGACGCCGCTGGTTTTTTAGAATGGCCGGGTTTTTTTTCTTTCAAATAAGTCCAATCATGCGAAAAACCCCCCTGTTTATTTTTTTTAAAAAACCGAGTCTGTATCCATCAGCTTGTCTTAATCATGCAAGACCCCGCCTTTTTTTTTTTTGAATGAAAACCCAGTCTGTTATCCATCAAACTATGTCTCAATCATTCAAGACCCCAATGTTTTTTTTTTGAATGGCCGGTCTGTTTTTTTTTACTATGTCCAATCATGCAGGGGGGCCCCCCGTTGTTTTTAGAATGGCCGAGTCGTTATCTATCAGGTAATTTTTTAATCATGCAAGACCCCGCGTTGTTTTTTTTAAAGGGCCTATCTTTATCTATCAATATTCCAAAAAAAGCAAGACCCCGCTGTTTTTTTTTAGAATGCCCCAGTCTGTTATCCATCAGCTATGCTCAAAAAGAAAACCCCCCCTGTTGGGTTTTTTAAAGGCCGGGTCGTTATCTATCAATATGTGTCAACATCAGATCCCGCTGTGGCTTTTAAAAAGGGGGCCCCCTCTGTTATCTATCAGGTCTCAAACATGCAAGACCCCGCGTTGTTTTTAGAATGACCGGTCGTTACCATCAGCTATGTCTCAAACATGCAAGACCTCACTGTTGGTTTTTGAAAGGGGCCCGGGGGGGGTTTTTCTATCAATATTTGTAAAATTTTTTGCGAGATCCCCTTTGGCTTTTAAAAAAGGCCGAGTCTGTTATTTCCCTCAATATTTTCTAAAAAAAAAAAAAAAAAAAAAAAAAAAAAATTTTTTAATTTAATATGAAACCCCCAAGAACCGGCCCCAATTTTTTGGGACTCAAATCCCCCGTGTGGGGGAAAAATTTTTTTTTTGAAGTCTCTTA
>JBCFYV010001682.1:0-99965 GCA_039000515.1 Timema cristinae
ATCATGGATTGTTGTAAGAAAACCATACAATATCAGTGATTGCTTTGGCAGTTTTACCATTTCTTCAAAAGTTATAGGATTTGTCGATAAAAATTTTACTTGTCATACTCACATTTATGACTTTACTAGTCAGATGGTCATCAACTCTATATGTATTTATTACATGCCTGTGATTATGGAGCCTATTTCTATTGTTAAAGTGCAAAATAAACACTTAATGGAAGTATCTTTGAACTACTCTCTAGTGGAATATATTGATTTGTGCAGCCATATTAGTTTATTCAAAAAATCAATCTTCACTCATTGTAGTTTGGCTTTGAATATTTTATTTTATCTAACTCTCTTTATCAGCACAACACTTTTAGTATTATCTTTATTTTATTTTGCAAAAAAACTGAAATTTATCAACAAAAAAAGAAACTAAAATTGGTTTAGTCAGATATGAAGATTGGGATCAAAAAATCCACTAGATATTCTGCCACAGATAACACTAGAACAATAAAGAGAACATTCACCATACTATGTCTGACTGTTAGTTGGCCATTTTGTAAAGGTTGTGATCAAATTCCTATATTTCAGTCCACAAATAAAGTGTGTACTACAATGGAAAACTGTTGGGATAAGTCTTTTATGTTGATAGATTTTTATGCTACTGGACAAGAAGCTTGTTTTAATATTGGTGATACACCAATTAAAATTGCTCAGCTGGATACTAATTATCATTGTAATTTAGTCACCTAATATTATACTCCCAGAGGTAAAATGAATATTAAAGAAGAGTTTCATTGTCAAGGTGATAACTGTGACAATGGAAAAGAGGTTAACGGCACATGGAATACCATCAGTAGAGCTCATGCTGGAGGATGGTTTCACGGCTGTTGGTCTTGGTCAGATCAGTGCCACAAATTAAACTTTGAGTTCGAAGATGTTGAAATGTGTGAAGTTTTAAAATGCAAAAGCTTAACTAAGATTCATAGGTTTTTGGTTAGTGTTAAAGAAGTTGAATTAGAAGTAGAAGTCAAAGAAGGTGTAGTTTATAGAGTTGGAAATATATCCCTACTTGTGCCCCCAGGTCAGATATCACATTATGTAGAGCTTTTTATGAAGTGTGAAAATCTTAATATAAGGTGTCTGCCAATGAAAGAAACTACCATGACATTAGGAAAGTGGGATTCATACAGTGCCCCATACCAAGTTTGTCTTCTAAATGTCAAACACGATTTGATGATTTATATAAGTTTGATTATGATGGAAGATTAATGTCTACAGTAGATTTAAGATATAAATCCAATTTAATTAAAATTGATTCAATTGATTCTAATATTAAATTAGATTTAAACTACATGTCAAGCTTAGGATTGATAGCTTCTAGTAATGAAACTTTAAATTATGAAGTGGTGGATTCAAATGTCAAAATAACAGGATTGTTATTCCCTGGGGAAGTTTTAAAGGAAGATGGAATAATAGCCGAGTTTAAATGTTCTAAAAAAACGGTAACACTACAATTCATTTGTCCTGAGTCAATTGCTTTTACTTTAATATGCAGAGCTATTGGTGAGAATATGGAACCTTTGAGTCTCATTACAAGTAGTAAAATAAAAAACCATGTTCTGCTACCATTTGCTACCCCTCCCCTTATTATCTAAAGGGTTAGGAAGACTGAAAATCAGGCAAGTTACCTGGTTGAACATAGTACATTTATTGAGAGAAAAAAAAATTACAATATTTAAGAAGACACAATTCCGTGCGTGAAGCGCACATCTCCATTAACCATCGGAGCTTATGAGATACCATTAGTAAATAAACGTTAAACCTCCTTAGGGGAGTCCAAAAACGACACTAGCGTGTCAGGCCCAAAATCAAATAATAACTTTCAGGTCGGGATGGTAACATTTATGAACCTTAGTTCCTTGGTCGTTTAACCTGCAAGTATTATATAAAGAAAGGGATGTACGGCATAACCGTAGCCCCGCGCATCAGTTACCTCGCAAGTACGGCATAACCGAAGCCCCCGCGCATCAGTTACCGCGCTAAGTTTAAAGTTTCAACAATAATGAGAAGGTTTTAAGAACCTGAAAGATAATTTTGACAAGTATACCCCCCCCCCCCCCCCATGACGCCGAAACAAAAATTTAGATATTATTTATAATAACCCCAAGACCTAGGTCGCCGTTCTCACCTCTTATTCCCAAGAAAGTGGGGTAGTAAGTGCTCTTACGTTTCCGGCGTAGCCGTATATATACAAAATACAGTTCTCAGAGTGGGGGCAGGATAGAAGGAGATGGAAGGTAGGAGTAACATAACAATGGAAGGGACGCGTTGCTTCGAGAACACTCTCCAAGCGCCTAGGCGCTGCGCGCGACCGGAACGGAACTTTCTTCTTTCTTCGGCTGGCTGGACACGTGTTCGGCTCTGCAGATGGTCAAGTCGGACGCGTCGCTCAGTCAGTCCAGAATTACTCGTGCGAGGGGTGATCAGTGATAGTGATTATTATGCTATGCGATGGCCTTCCGAGAGCGGCCCCCGGGTTTCTATACCAGCGGCCGGGGTTAGCATCAACTATAGCCATAGGGTACGGACGTGTTGTTATTCAATCTCCTACGTTTAGTGAACACAATATTATAATTTTTTCTCTCCAACTGGGAGACGACGATGGCGCCTCTTTTTCTTTTAATTTTTCGTGGGTTAGTCACGTGTACGGGGTCCATGTCTTTCAAAATCATGTCTTTAATACTAGTAAAGTTTACAATCTTTGTGTTTTCATAGTTAAGTGTTATACCCCTGACTTTGGTGGTGGACCTGTATTCGTTCGTCTCTGGGACAAACACATTGTAAGAATAATTTTTCGGTCCACCGGAAACAAACTCTGTAATGTACGCGCTCTCAGAGTAGGCGGTCAGCTCGTTTGTCATGTCGCCCAACTTGTCGCCGGTCGGTATCGTGTACGTGCCTGACGGTCTTATCACACTTATAATAGAGTCTGTGTCACAGTAAAGACAAGAAGAGCCCAAGTGCCTGAGATATGAATACAATTTCATACGGGCACCGGTGGTCACATACGCCGCTATAGGCACGTTGACCGTATCCAGGGGGAGTACGGCCTTTTCACGGTATGTCCACGAGACGTAAGCAACCTCTTCATTGGGGAAAATAATGTTGCGAACCTCTTTACCGGGGGTGGTGAGTAGGGAGAAAAAGTCTTTTGGATTGTTCACAATGGTGGTCTGCGTTTTGTTCTCGTTGAATGCAAATCGTCCCCAGAAAGAGTTTAAACACAATTTGGCGAGTGTGCGCTTTCCTGGATTTTTAACAATTTCGTTTTTATCCAGCACTATTCCCTCTGTTTTGTTATACTCGCTAACGTAATTGTCTTTGTCTGCGTCTGTTTTCACCCATCCAGGGTATCCAGACGCCTCCTGTTTGATCTTTAGGAACTTGTTAATATACTCTACAAACAGTCCGCCTTCTCCGGTCTGGGGATCAAACTGGGTAATTTTATATTCCCAAAATCCGTGTACTCTAACCATTGTGTAGCCCATTTCTAGTGCTAGTCGAACCTCGTCCACTATCCATGTGCCTGTAATAGTCCTCTCAGAGTCTGTGTGCAAACAATCCCCTTGGTTCATCTCGTTTGCACAAGAGGAACATAAACAAAACATTAATTTAGATTGTGTCTTGTAGGGCAGTACGGGGTGATACAAATGTCTAGGAGGCAAAATAGTGCATTTAATTAGCCCCTCTCGGTCTACCACGTCGACGGGGCAATCGTCGGCGACAAAAATATTTATAGGATGGCCTACAGGAAATTTAAAATATTTGCATACCCAGGGATATAAACTGTAGACATCAAGATAGCCTATTTTTTCGTCGGGGTTTGTCTTGTAGTGTAATGTCATAGACTCACAACGTCCACCGTACAGTGCATCACGTGGATTGAGTGGGGCAGTTTGAATCATAGGGTGATTGTTTAGCTCTAGATCTAGTTGTGGGTCTTCAGTCAGTATTTTGTCGAAGTCACACTCTTTCATAGTTGTAACAGTGTACCCTGCGGCTCTTAATGCTCGATCTCTCAACAGAGTGCACTCGTATCGCTCGGTGAGAGTCTCTTTCGTCCCTGTTATAGTCACGTCACGGTTTGAAAGACATGTACACCCGTGGAAGAAACAACCGTCAAACTCAAAAATCTCTCTCGTCGCGTCACAGTAGCCGTCCACCTTCCTGCCCAAGATTTCTATCTCACGCCCGTTGAAGGCGTGCCGAATATCGGGTCGGGTTTTCTCCAGATAGACTAACCATTTTATGGCTTTCACAGACTGTCTGTCACCGCACCTGTAACCCCCCTTGGGCAGGATGGCTATCGTATCGGGGGCTAAGAATAATTTTCTAAATAATCTATTGCACGCCGACGAGATTGTGATAGATTCTCTAAAAACGTCTGTCGCACCTATATTTAGAAATAAATGACGAAATGTACGACAACCCTTGCGTAATACATTTACGTCATCCACACAATAGGCCTCCAGCTCTGCCTTATTATTAAATATATACCCCTGCCGCAGTTTGTCAGCGTGCCACACCATAAAGTCATTTCGCTCATCCGGTTTCATATAATCCGCACCGAACATTTCGGGACCGGGCATCTCACCGATATAATTTAAATTTTTTTCTGTATTAAACAAATAGAGGTAGTGTCTTTTTTACAGTCTAGTCCAAACGATTTCGGGATCTGACTCAGTGGCATGGGTAGGAAACATAGGCTGTCTTTAAATTGTATGTGGTCTGTTGACATGCAGAGTATTTTATTTCCGTCCGCGATAATTTTAGAGGTGCAGTTAAGTGATAGAAATCTATTCAGGATAAATATAGCGTCAAAGGCTTTGGCATTATGCCCAAGACAAACAATTTTATTGGTAAACGGCCTCGGTTGTCTCAGGTAGTCGATGAAGCCGTCTACCGGATTATCCCAAAAGGAATGAGATCTTTTCCCACATTGGTCACAATCCTCGTCCATATTATCGTTAAATTCACTTTTTACACAATAGAGTTGTACGTGAAGAAAATTCGGTTCGTGCAAAAAACAATCGTTGGCTATAGGTCGTTCTTGTTTAGTCTCGAAATCATAAAATACCATTAGATATTTATCATCGAGTTCCTTTCGACTCAACACCTGCATATAACAACGATGCGGGTTTCCTTTGTTCTGTTTACACGTTGCGCAGTATAATTTAAAACATTCGTGATTTCTCCCCTTTGTTTTATCACAGGTAATACACACCTGTCTTAAATCACAAATTGTTTTATTACCGCGAATTTTATTCGATTTATGGCTAGTGAAACAAGCGGCAGACCTGAATATTCTGTTACATTCATTGCAATACACATTTTTTTCGCTTTCATACAAACACGGAGGTATGGACACACATTTTGGGCAAGTATTCTTACATGAATGTCTCGCACCTCTTTCAAAACCGGTATTACATCCGTCGCAGAAATACCGAACGGAAAAGGCCACAGCCATATTGATTATTACGTTAAAATGATGTGTGACGTCATCGTACAGTAGGTTAATGTACCTAGTAGAAGACGAAACCCCCTCATACCACAATCCATTGAGCGTCGAGAGGGTATTATACACGCGCAATTTATATTCGTCCCCAAAATAACGCTGAAATTTATCGAGATGTTCGCGCCCCCCTCCCCCGGATAAATCTACACGCGCTTTTGCGAGAAGCTCATCTACAGCATTTTTTATTTTCCACCCCTGAATATATGATTTATAATTAATATCATTAGTGATTTTGGCTATCACTATAACTATGGCGTGAGCCAAACAATTCGTCAATGATTTAACAACGACAATGCTCCTTTTATGGTGACTCAGATAATCGTTTGGAAGGCACCTTCGTTTTAGTGCTCCATTACCGTTCCCCAACATCATTTTGATATGATTCGCTTTAATCCTCAACACATCGGCTATACCAAATCTGGCATTACTCTGAATGACTTTTGTTAATGTATTCATAATAGTGTTCACATCAATTTGATCACATCTACGGTACGAAACGCCGACCGGTTTATCGAGGTTATTCTCCGTGTTTGTGATCATGAGTCCAATTAAATCGTATGGCGCCGTACCTCTGAGCAAGTATGCTAATAGACTAGAGAAACACGTCATTAGATAATGCATTGGACTCACGTTCGTAATCAAAGGGTTGAAACGAACTAAGATATCTCCACCTAAGGTGTTGAACCGAGTATAAGTTCGTCCTGTCTCCGTTATTATTGTAAATGAGTCATTAGTGTTTGTACCCGCCGCATAATCAAAAATGTGTTGGCGTTGTCTGTTAATGTCTGAGATAGAGGGTATAGATTCGTCGGCTATAAATGTTTGTTTGTTAGACACTATAAAAAGATCAAAGAAAATTAATTGTTAGTTTAAATAATATATTGAGAATAGAGAAACACACAAAAAAAATTATAAAATAAGTATAGATAAATATAAAATATTAGTTTAACTAATAAATTGAACACTAGAGAAATAATAGTAAAATTATGCTTACTTTTACCAGAGAGCTTGGTGTTGTTTTTTACGTGACAACTTCTTTTCAGTCGACAAGATGTTGATGAAATGATAACTTGGTATAGTTAAATTCTCCTTTTATAGACCTTCAGCTCAATGTGTTTTTCTGAACACAGCTTTTAAACTCATGTGTGTTGATTTCTACACCACACCTTTCACCAGCGACCTGAATATCTAATTAGAAAGATACGTGCTTCTCTATGACTAGCTGGTAGAAAGTTGATTACATAATGATTACATAATATTTCTAATAGGTATATATATAAGGAAAGGCGGGAATATTAACTATATTATATTGATCATCATGGCTTCATTATCATCATCAGTGATAAGTGTTCCTGTCGATCGTGAATAGGTGAGAGTATATAAAATCGAATCACCATTGTCGGACTTAGCTGGATGTAATTGTTTCAACTTTCAACACAAGCAGACAAGCATTGGATGTCTTCTAATATCCAAAGAATATCAAGACGATAAAGCTTTGGAGATCAGCCTGGAACAACCGAGTTATTTAACAGGAAACATTGTGAGAGAGGATTATAGAGACCATCCAGCTTCTAATATAAAGATAACTTACCATATCTGTTCTGAAAGATGTTTTAAAATTTCAAGATATAATTACTGTCCAGAATTTAAAAGAACTTGCTGTGAGTTCGTTTCGTGGGAGTATTTATATGCAGAAGAAGCACTTAAAAAACAAAGGAAAAAATCGTTTGACGACATTTATTGGAAGGAATTCGCTGACAATTACTACAAGGATCCTGCCAAAGGAGGACTACTCACTCTAGAGGAAGCAGAGGATCATCTCAACCGTGACGAAGACTGGAACGTGAAGACAGAGCTGGAGGCCATAGAAACGTCGGCAAAAGATTGGGATGAAGAAATCGAAAAAGTATTTTAACTTTCATTCAATTAATTAGATTATATTTTCAAAAAGTATTTTAAGTTTCATTCAATTAATTAGATTATTTTTTCAAAAATTATTTAAATTACATATTAGTAATAAGAGCAATATAACTTTGTTAGTGTATAATTAAGTATAACGTCATTAATAATTCAAACGTCCTGCTGTCTATGAAATTATAAATTTTAAAACTAACCTCTCCTTGTTTTTTAAAACTGGTTTTATTTTACACAGATGGATTTCACGCTGAATACAAACTCAGTTGAGATTAAAATTATCCAACTGTTTAATAAAACATGTTTGTCATTTTTTTTTAACAAAAACTCACATTTTGGAAACGTAGGAAACGTGTTTTTTCCTATTTATATTTATACTGAATAATAACTCGGTTGAGAGTAAAATTTTCCAAACGTTAAAAGTTATATTTTAGTCATAATGAGTAGAGTATTGTTAGTTACGGCATATACATGAAAAATCATAATACAATAACTCTACCTCGGCACTTGATATTCATTCAAATATGATGTGACGTCAAATGCATTCCCACCATAAAACATGTTCAAATCTAATTATTTCAATTATTTTATATATATAAATAACTAAACATTTAAACTGATTACATCACTAAAGTCTGGCGTCACTCACAGACGCAGTCAATATTATTTTATAAACAGTGATGTAAAAATTGAATATAATCTTAATATCATAATTCATTCAAATCTAATGGGACGTACAAAACGTCACCACAGGCTGACGGTCAAGGCTGACCTATCTCACTGACGACTGACGTCACTAAAGCCTGGCGTCACTCACAGACGCAGTCAATATTATTCTATAAAACAATGATGAAACACTGGATATAGCTGGGCTTTTACTACTTAGCTCACACTTCTGAGGAGATTGGAATCAAAGTCAAACCAGAGGAGACATGGGTCGCAGTAGATATTATGATGTATGGAAAGGAAATCATATATAAGGGGTGCTTTGTTTCACAGGCAGCCAAAAAGATATCTCGCTTGTTGACTGACGTTAATGAGGTGTATCCGACTCTCCACACCATGATCGATACATTACAAACATCTGGCCTTGCCAGCGCACAGAAATCAATGTGTGTCATGACATCGTATGTAATCAATGTGTGTCATGACATCGTATGTCATATCAACTGTGGAGGTTATGATGCTGATATCAAGAGAAATCTTCAGGACCGTACGTGGATCCTGCCCTGTGGTGACGGGGGCGAAGCAATTGTTGGATAAGATCAAACGGATAGCTCTTTCAAGACCTTTCAAGGAGTTCTAACTGTGTCTCAATTCAGAGGTGGGAAGTGTCCCTGTCTTACCTCTGACCAGTTTCTTCTACCGTGGACATCCTGATCCCCTTTCTGCGTACCTGACAGATCTCACTATACTGACCACGAAAATAACAATTGCAGCAAAGATTCTAACCTGATTGGTTGATCAGAGGTTTAAGCCCAGAAGAGGGAATCCGGAGTTGCTAGTCACTAACCCCTGTGAATTAAACATCAAAGTTCCGAAGCTATTATCATCCTTGTTCCAAGACGAGATGGAGACTGCTCAGCGATCAGAAACTAAAAACCATCACTTGAGAGAAATCTTCTCTCATATATCAAGAGACCAAGAAAAATAATTGTACACTTATTTAGTATCCTTACAACCATGTCATCCACGGGTAATCCATGAAGTGTCCCGCCATGTTCAAAAACAGTGTGATTGGCTCACACATAACCATCACGGCCTGCAATGGGACGATGGGGATATGTCGGCCAATCTATTTAATTCATTTTGAAAATGGCCACTACGGACTCATCTATAATTTATGTAAAGGGAGACGAGAAAAGAAAATTTATTTTGAAAATACTCGGCATGGAGAAAAATGTTATCGACATGATTAACTTGGGATGTCCCACGATTAAAGATATGAACGAAAAAAAAATGTGTTAAATGTTTCGGTCACAGGTATAAAAAGTTTAATTCGATTTGCACCCTGTCTAATGTTAAATTTCTTAGGGAATGGTTCGTTGGCACCCCCACCAACATCACCACCACCACCCACCGCTAGTATAAATTGGGAAGTTATTTTTATTTTTTAGTTTTAGAGCTTCACCAGCCATATTCCTTTACAAAAAATTACCGCGGCATATTAAAAACATTGTGATTGGCTCACATATAGTTATCACGGTCTTCATTGGGTAAACGGGGTGATATGAGCGCCAATAAATTTGATATAATTTTAAATTATTATTATTATTATTATTATTATTATTATTTGTGTTTAGAGGCCCATCGACACACTGAGGTAATTAGGGCCTTAGCATTATATAGATACATAGTAAAAACTCCATAGAAGAAAGACAGAGTATTCACCTGTTTATATAAAAGGCGAAGAGATAATAAAAATAGAATAGATCTCAATGTGAGAAAAAAAAAGAAAAAACCATTTGAGACACTCCATAAGAGTACTCAAATGGGTTCAAAGTACAATTGAGTGAAACACCTGCTGGGAGCATGGAGAGTAAAGAGATTTCTTCACCCAGGCCTCTCCCTTCTGGAGTTTCGGAAGGCGCTCCGGGCAGAGACAACAAATGTCCCAAAACCGCAGCCCCTACCCGAAAGGAAAGAGGGGACCTCTGGACACCATCGGGTGACATCACCATGACGGGATACCGTGATATTCAGCAATTTGCTGAAACATTGTGTCGAGGGGTATCCACCCGAGTGATCTCGGCAGATTTTTCTGCCATTGTCACCGCAGCGGTAGCAACCTTGACGGTCGCTTCCCCAACTTTGCGACGTGTCCGGGTTCAGCCACCCGCTTCGATGCTTTCGAGCCTGGCTGACGCTACCCAAACACTGGTGGCTACGGTCAGTGTTCACGCAGATGCGAATTCGCAAATGCAGTCAGCACCGAAGCGGAGGAAAGGTCCATCCCACGCCAATCGTCCCCAGTCGGTGTCAAAGGACGCCGGCCGTAAAACGGTCAAGACGCGGGAGGGGCCCGAGGAGACTGCGAAAAGTCGTAGTCCCACAAAGGCCGCGCCTAAGCAACCTCTGGACCGCACCATACGCAACTTGATTTCCAAGTGCATCCGGTTTGTCAAGTCCGACGTCGCAAGTGCATCCGGTTTGTCAAGTCCGACGTCGCAAGTGCATCCGGTTTGTCAAGTCCGACGTCGGTAAGAAAAAGTGCATCCGGTTTGTGAAGTCCGACGTCGGTAAGAAAAAGTGCATCCGGTTTGTAAGTCCGACGTCGGTAAGAAAAAGTCCATCCGGTTTGTAAGTCCGACGTCGGTAAGAAAAAGTCCATCCGGTTTGTAAGTCCGACGTCGGTAAGAAAAAGTGCATCCGGTTTGTGAAGTCCGACGTCGGTAAGAAAAAGTGCATCCGGTTTGTGAAGTCCGACGTCGGTAAGAAAAAGTGCATCCAGTTTGTGAAGTCGGACGTTGGTAAGAAAAAGTGCATCCGGTTTGTGAAGTCGGACGTTGGTAAGAAAAGTGCATCCGGTTTGTGAAGTCGGACGTTGGTAAGAAAAAGTGCATCCGGTTTGTGAAGTCGGACGTCGGTAAGAAAAAGTGCATCCGGTTTATGAAGTCCGACGTCGGTAAGAAATTACTGAAAAGCCTTAGCGATTCAGGAATAACCGTCGTCACCTCCGAAGGGGGGATTCGAGCAGCAATGGAGAAGCTTTCTCCGGAGCAGCTAGAATCAGACCCCGCGTTACCAGCTATTGTTGAGTTTTTGGAACCGAGGGGGCAGTGACTCAAAATAGTTTGGGAACCACTGGGCTAGACCTACGACGAGGTGTGTTATAATAGGTATACATTTTTGGAAGCTTATCATAATGAATAGCTGCAACACCCTCCACTGTCCCTGTAGGAAAGGTCCTTAAAACTACGGGAAAGGGGGGGTGTGCGTACATGTTATAAACAACAACAGATTAAAGAGCAAAGTTTTTTAAATCAGGAATATTTTAATTATCTCCAAGAAACAAATAGACAAAGGATAATGGCCGTAATTCAAAAGCTTCCTAGTAACTACTATCGAAAAAGAAAACATTGTATCTTAAAAATGTAATTTCTTAAACGTATTTCCTTTACTATTCTTAAAAACATGACTTATAGTATTTCGTATTATGTTACAAAATAAGAGTATAAATATAAATACACTAAAGTTTTCCAAAGAATAAAAATAATAATTTTAACGAACAGTTATATTGAGTGAAAATTCGTGTCCTTCAAATTACTCTAACTCAAAGATTACATCTGTAAAAAATGGACACAGATTTAAACGCTAGAAATAGCGTTTACCAACTAACAGTTATCTTAACATCAGGAAACGTAACTATTAACCGTTACTGCACAAACAATTGAATACTTGAAATTTATTTATTTATATCGAACAAAATATATTTATATATAAAAAGAAGGCCTATCTCCCTAGACGCAAACATAAGATTTATCCTATACATTTAGTCAATTCAAATCAAATGGTAATACCTACAAGGTGTTGGCAACTAACTTTAACAATTTACAACGTATGTCAATCATACTTGACACTTAAACAAGATGAGAAGCGTAACAAAAAGCTAATGCCAGACGCAATTGCTCCATTGCGTCTACTAGAAAACATGACAATTTATATTATGGGTTTCTTTCCCAAACACGCATAATACCCTACAAAACAGTTTATAATATTGAACACAAAGTTACTGCCAGGTCCAACCTCCATGACCCCAGTACATGTAACGCAATAAAAATGAGTTTATTTAAATCAAACATATGAAACTCCCAGGTCCCTCCTCCATGACCCCAATACATATAATACTGTAAAAATATACAATTTACATACTCTTATATATATTCCTTCTGAACCTAGAACACAAAACAAGGGGAGGAAAGTTTATATTCAAGCCAGTCACGTAATCACAGGCATTACGTCATTATACATCAGTTTCTTCTTTCTTCGTGGTTTCTGATTGGACATTAGCCGTCAAATTGCAGTAAACTACGAATATTTGAAGTTCATCTTTCTTGAAAGCCGTTGGAAGCGTCTGTTGCAAGGTGAGAGTTGCCATAATCTTCCTCCAGGCGGCAACAAGCGCAGATATGAATTGTCGCCTTGACCCTCGGGAACGCCGTTCAGTTATAATATTTTTCTCGGGCCGGTTACAACTTTGGACATTACTTGTAGTCGTCCACGACCCAACCCGGCCGTTTTGACTTGGTAATACTCTAGTGATGTCAGCTTGGAGACCCAAGGTACGTTAAGAACAACTCGTTTTGTAGACAGACAATGTTGGATAATTAAAGAACGTTTGTTTGATGTGTGACGGTTGGGCTGCATTGGGTTATAATAGTGAATAGTATTATTATAGGTTACGTCGGAGTTATTAAGGAGCGGGTAGTATGCTATACGCGATTAAGCGTGTAGAATCAGGTTGGGTGGGGTAGCAATTGTACAATACGAAGATTGTATTGATACATAGCGAACAACGTACACCTCAAAATACTACCCTGTGGCACCCCATTTTCTTGAATAAAATCATCGAATAAGGTGTTATTCAACCTTACCCGGAAGTGTCTATCAGACATAAAATTAGATATAAAAGAAGGAAGGTTTCCTCGAAACCCCCAATTAAAAAGTGTTTTCAAAATGCCGTACCGCCAGGTGGTGTCGTACGCTTTCTCCAGATCGAAGAAGACAGCCAGAATTATTATTATTATGGTTTAAAGGCCCATCGACACATCGAGGTCATTAGGGCCTTGAAATATATGAAAAACAATAAAATCCCCATAGGGGAAAGAGATACATTCACCATCTGAGACATTCCATAGGAGTGCTCAAATGGGCTCTTAGTATAAATTAAGTGATACACTTGCTAAAAAAAACACAAGTGTATCACTCTAATAAAAAGACAAAACAAACATTAAAATATAACACGTTAAAATGACACAACATGTTAAAATTATAATACGTTAAAAAGACAAAACAACATGTTAAATTGTAATAAAACTGTTAAAAAGATCTCAATATGAGATAATATCCAAAAGAGCCACTTTATTAAAGTAACTCAAATGGCATTTAAAAGATCCGCCTGGTGTTTAAAACGGAGTAAACAAATAACTCCATCCGCACTATCGCGTAATAAAAAACGTAAGTCACCTTTAAAATAAGAGCCAGACGGATAGGGGCTAGTTTGCCACACTCCACCAAAATGTGATGCACACTAAGGGCACGGTCAATCGAAGACTTGGTGTACAACATACCGTGCAGGAACTTCAAACGGAATCATCAAACTCGGGGACATAATTATTTTCCGTGTTCAGATTTCGTGAGTAATCCGCGTCGGGCATGTAAGTGTTCGTCTGATATAAAACATTTTAAAACAGAACCGTATGATGTGGTTACTTTATTCGAGTATAGTGACGGTGATAAAGTATTTGAAGTAACAAGATTAGAAAATCCGAATAGAATAGCTCGCGTCCTATGCGACCGTCTACCGCACGGATCTGAATATTACGTCAGATCAACTCATGTTTGTCAAATGACATGTTTTTTAAGTCCGTCAAGAAATGTGTGTAAGGATTTAACATATTGTTGTGACGTTGTGTGCACGTGGTATAATCAATATATGAAGTGGATGGAAGAGTGGGAAATCATTGCTACAGAAGGAGAAATATGCGCAGCACTCTACTGTAAAGAAGTGATTGCAGATTTTTTTCAAGGCGAAGAAATACCGGTGCCGCTACCGCTGCTCCCGGTGAAACGTAAGCGTGAACCAACAAAGGAAGATTCTACATCACTCTCCGACCCAGTTGGAGATAGACCTGTTCTTCCGTCGTCATCAAAGAATGAGTGATTCCGAAACAGAAGAACGGAGTTCGACGCCAGTTCCAGTCCAAGAAACAATAGAGTATATTCCAACTAACAAACGTAAAAGAAAAAATGAATCTAAACTTAGAATATAACTTATTACCTTTTTTACTAATATTAGAATAAATTTTAAATCTCCATTAGAATTCATAGAATGGAGTCAGGAGTCGGTAGTGGGTGGGAAATTATTGATAACGACAGAGAGACCTTTATTAGCGTCGATCTTGGATTTAGTAGAGAATCACCTTGCCACTGGGATAAGTACGTGGTTGGAATTAATCTACTTGATAAAAGACCCGTCATCTTACATGATATCTTACCAATTAGAAATATTGAAAACCCTGCAAGATTCCATTACAACCTGCTTGCTAATCAATCAGAAAGAAAAATCGGATTCAGCATTATCTACAAGCATTCAACCCCAAATCCAGCCTTGGATCACATCCATCTTATCCACGACTGTGCCTGGTCAAGTCATAAATGTGAGTGCGCAATCCTCGCAGGCAAAACCGTTCTGCCTAGAGGAAATAATAAATCAATCCAGTACAGATCCGAACTTGGAGATGAATACTTCACCAATCTGTTTCACTATTTCGGTTCGAAACAAACAGGAAGTTTGTATATCAAAATACAAAAGACCAATCCCGAAGACGCATTATATGGAATTGAAAATTTACCCCGCATCTGTTGCGGGTATGAAACAAAAGTGGAAGCACTGTGCTCTGGATATTCGCAACTGGGTCAACTTGGAAGCGACCTACCCAAACCTCTCGGAGAGTTTCTTGCAGAATTTAATCCGGCAGCAGATGAAAGAGATGACGGACCATCAACATCACGAGGAAGAACGAAAACACTTGGAAACAAAAAAATTACCGAACATGCAGAATTTTGGTTAATGACAAATGTGATTGTGCCGCTAAAAAATTGTATGTTAAATGAAGAATATATAGATAAATTTTACAGTAGAATCAGTGAAAACCAATTTCAAAAACTATTACATAAAGTAGAAGTGAGAATATCTAACATGACTTTAATTGAATTAGAACAATGGTTAAAAGGTTTAAATCAAAAATATCCAGTGAAACAATTATTATTTAAGTGTATAAGAGGAAATATAAGACATGAATATTTAACTATAGAAGAAAGTAGAGAAGTAATAACTGTTTGGTTATATTATCAGTTTGATCATAACAATGAACTTATACTTGAATTTTAAACAATTTATATAGAATATGTAATCGTACTAATGGTAAATGTTGTGTAATGTATTTATGGGGACCTTCCAATTCTAAAAATCAACTTTTATAACAATGTGTGCTGATGCTATGGTAAATGTAGGTTATTGTAACAGGAACAATAAGTACTCTACTTTTGGAATTCAAGATACTTATGATTAAAAGAGAGTTGTAATTATTGATGATCCTAATTTCGATGTAGGAGCTATTGAACAAATGAAATGTTTATTTTCAGGGGATGCAATTAATGTTGCTATAAAACATAAACGTGACGCAGTGATATTAAAGACTGCATTTTAATAGCAAGCAATGTAGAAATGTTTAAACAAAGAGTATGGGAATGTAGAATTTATCGTAAAGAAGTAAAAGATGTTAAATATAGTCAAATTCCATTTACTAACATAAAACCACATCCTTTATATTTTTATCAAATTTTCAGGGGTTGGAACATTAACATCGAGGTGGAGGAATTGGAACAAGAGTTAAGTGACTTATTGTAATATTTGAAAGAATAAAACATTTTTATTAACCATATCATCTTTTATTTTGCAGTACCTGGTATTATTGTCAAATTATTATACATTTCAGGATTATTATAGGTAAAATACATTTCTCCATGTTCGATATAAAATAATTGATCATGAGTTGAAAGATTCTTTAATGCAGCAGTATAATTATCATAAAATCCTGTCATTTCAATCTCAATTTCTAAGTACCAATCACAATGTGCTTGCACAAATGAATCTTCGTTAGCTGGTGAATTAGCTTTAATAGGACTCAAACCAAAATGCATAGCTGGTGGGCGTTCTACAACTCTAGGAACACCATTATTCATTCTTTGAATCCAACTAGATTTATCTATTCGTTGATTATAATTTAATATAGCAGCACCAGAAGGCAGATAAGTTTGAGTTTGATATTGAGGTTTCATACAATAAACTGTTTCTGACACTTGAGGAGATACATCTAAATAATTTCCATGCCAAACATTAGAATCTACCATTCTAGTATTAGCAAGCGCTAGACCTCTGTCACATGTGGTATATTTGATTAAACCGTAAGAAGGTTTCCATACTTCATTAAAACTATGTTTAACAGCGCATGCATCGGGAAAACTAAATTTAGATAATGAATCAGATATCAATAAATTACCATAATCATTAGATTGTAAATAATTATTAGTTTTAGCGTTTCTGTCACTACTACGAATGAAACCAGAATAAAAAGGACAAGATATACCTTGTACATTAACTTGATTATGAGTCTGACAATATAACGTCGTAGTTAATTGTGAATTATATTTATATCACTCGCAGTTGTTATGACCATAGGTTTAGTTGGATCTGATGTTAATGATCTTGGTCTTACAATGAATTTACTGTTGAGCCCGTAACCATATTTAGCTTCAACATAATGTTGTGCACTAGCAGAAGAACTTATAGTTGAATTAGTATCAAAAGAACAATTATAACCACCTGGTGTTAAAGACATTTTACACATATTTACTATAACTTTAGTATAACCTGATAACATCTTATATTCAGCTGGAGATATATAAAATGGTAAAAAATCTATTGGTATATGACACAACGAGGTAACAAATTCTTTTCCAACTAGTTCATTTACAGGAGGTGTTGCACTGTTTGGATATATCACATCGAATTCATTCCAAGCGTAGGCGTAGGAACGAAATCTAAACTGCTTTCTGAACCGCAACGTAACAGGATCTGGATGAGACGAGAATGGTTTAAATATATGAAGTTTACCTCCTCCTGAAGCTCGGCCACCAGCACCAGCACGCTGATTAGAAGTACTAGCAAGCTGATTAGTATTATCGACATCCATAATATTTTCTTGTTCGTTCGGATAAACGTTACCAGAACGTAACATCTTTCCGGAAGGCGTAATACTGTTGTCCGGTATATTCTTTCGTTTGATACCTGAAGTTCCTGGTTAAGTTCCAGGGTAGTAGTAGTTGATGATCCACCGGCATGCGCTTTACGTATAGCTTCGTCAATTTGTTCTAAATTACCAATATCATCAAATACCTCTTCTTCCTGTGGAGATTTGGTAGATGGTATAGAAGGACGCTGAACTTGTGTTTCTCTTGCGGCTGCCCGTGCTGCGTTTATTTTACGTATAGCGGCCCAATCTTTAGGAGTCGGCATATGTGGATACAAAATACCAGTCAAACTTTCAATTAAATATTTTAAACTTAAACCACCCGCACCAATAATACTATGATAATTATAACTTGAACTAAAGTCATCAACAAAATCATCTATAGCCTGTCTATCAGCTTCACGAATATCACCTTCACTTTCGGCTACAGCATAAGCAACATCATGAAAATATGCTATATAATCGTCTCTATCTAATGGTAAGTAATTATCTGCTAAGTTAGAACCTGGACCAAGATATCTGTGACCACGAAGATGCATACTAGTTATATAATATTTTTTTTTTCTATTTATATATGCATGACCTTGAAATCTGCAGGGGACAGTTGGCGCAACATTTCATAATGGATATCATCCGGGCCAGAAGTTGTATCGCCCGCCTGGGACAGGGCATAAGTCTTGCCTCCACAGTGTTGGGAATTGACGAGATTCCCAAACACAATTGTAGAGGTCTAAGAGGAACGCCCGTCCAGCAGGGGACAGTTGGCGCAACATTTCATAATGGATATCATCCGGGCCAGAAGTAGTATTGCCCGCCTGGGACAGGGCATAAGTAAGTTCCTCTTTAGTAAAGGGGGAGTTATAATCCTCCCCCCGACTTTGGCCAAAATCAATAGTAAGGCGCTCGATGCTGCGCTGATGCACCGCAAACTCGTTAGAGTAGCTCGCAGTGCTAGAAATATTGGCGATCATCGAACCCAATACATTGGCGACCTCCATAAGGGAGGAGACAAGTGAACCGTTTGACATAAATGCGGGTATATTATAAATGGTATTTTTGCTACTACGTACTTTACGAATGTCATCCCAAACCTTGGTTGTGGGAGTGGAAATAGTAAGGGTAGAAATAAACTGTCCCCAAGACTCTCTTCTGCTTTCTCGAAGGATACAGCGAGCTCTAGCACGTAGAATCCGGAATGACTCCAGATTCTCCAAAGTTGGACGTCGATGAAAGAGACGTAGGGCCCTTCGACGGTTAGAAATAGACAGCCGGCACTCCTCGTTCCACCAGGGAACAGGTCGGTGGCGCGGGTTTGGCGAGGATTTAGGGATGGATGCCCTCGCCGCCGCTATGACCGTCGAAGTAAATTGCCCAGCCTTATCATCGACGTAAGGAGAATGGGGTTCGTCGAATACGGCGAGCTCGCGGAATTTATCCCAGTTAGCACATTTAAGAACCCATTGGGTTAACCGTGCTGTACTGGGAGGATCTTTAATTTGTGAAAGAAGAATGGGAAAGTGATCGCTGCTACATAGGTCTGAGTGAACCTCCCAAAGGAAGTGAGCAGCAATCCCGGGGCTACATAGGGCTAAGTCGATGGCAGAGGATACACCATTAAAGGTGGAGAAGTGTGTCTGGTTCCCGGTGTTCATTAACAACAGGTTTCCCGAGACAAGAATATCCTCTAATATCCTCCCGCGGATGTCTGTAAAATTAGACCCCCACACCAGGTTATTGGCGTTAAAGTCCCCGAAGATGATATAGGGGGCAGGAAGTTGTATAAAGAGGGCCTCTAGAGTCCTCTTGGAAAAACGTTCAACTGGTGGGAGGTAGATGCAGGATACGGTTACCTCCATAGGAAGGGAGACTCTGACAGCAATCACTTGGAGATCAGACACAATATTTATAAACTTATGATATATGTTGCTACGTGCAAATATAGCCACACCTCCGCTAGCCCGATCAAAGAGTGTCTTGTCGGTACGATATACATCGTACCCACGAAGCATCGGGTTGTCAGTTGGGCGGAAGTGGGTTTCCTGCAAACACAAGATGGGAGGATGCAGGTAAGAAATTAGTAGTTTAATTTTCTCTGCACGAGCATAGAAACCCCTACAATTCCATTCCACGAAGCATCGAGTTGTCAGTTGGGCGGAAGTGGGTTTCCTGCAAACACAAGATGAGAGGATGCAGGTAAGAAATTAGTAGTTTAATTTCCTCTGCACGAGCATAGAAACCCCTACAATTCCATTGTAGTAGCGACATTATTTATTAATATATAGTTTAATTAATTATCCTCGCAATCCATAACACTATCTTTTAAAAATAAAAATTTATTGAGGACTTTTTTAGATCCTCTTGCTTTTCCCAATCTCTCTTGGACCTCCCGTTTCAGTAGAGGCTTTGGTTTGTCCTGTAGAGACTGGGTCGGGGTATCCTTACGCGAAGGCTTTGTTAAGGCCCTCGACGATTTTTTTTAAAGTGATTTTTGCGGACGTCCCTTGCTGGTCCTTCCTTAAGGCACCAGTGAGACTCCCCATTGCGACCTCACCTGTACCACCACTCATCCCGACCTCCGGTGTTCCTGAGGCTGGGTTGAGCGGCTCGTCAACGGTCACACATGGTTTAGTTCCACGAGGAGGGTTCGGAGGGGGTCCCCTTGGAGGGCTCGGGGGTGTTCCCCTAGGAGGCTTCTTCTGGGGTAAAGGTGGTGGAGGCGACTTCGACGGGGGGCGCGACAACTTAGGTGACCCGTTTTCAATATGGATGTCTCGGGCAGAGACCTATGGCACAGGTCGCGATGACGTCTTAGCAATATTAACTGCGCAATGGCAGTTGGGACATTTAACGTTTTGACTGACAATCTGACTGTATGATGTTTGAAATACCGGAGCCTGACTAGATGCGTATTCCTTGCGTGCCTGGGCATATGAGATCTTTTTTTCGGATTGAATCTCCAGGACTTTTTTTTCCACCTTCCATTTCGGACAGGCCCGAGACCAGGCAGAATGTGGACCCTTGCAGTTTATTCAGAAGTTCAGAGACTCACATGGTGTTTCGTGAGCCTCCTGTCCACAGTCCGCACAGGTCGGCTTGTTACATTCAAAACAATCAAGTGACCGTCTAGGAAAAACTAACCCTCTGAGCCACCGCACCACCTACTCCGTGATAAGAGGTTGAAACAATCTCTCACAGATGGCGCCTTTGCCAAGTGAAAAATAAGAACTTGCATTAAGGACACTAATCCAGATAATACATTAGTTTTATAAGTTTTTATTGTTAGCTCATATATATAAAAGGACATCAAAATCGTTAAATGTAAGAATGAGATGATTAACCATGTAAATATTTAGCGCAAAGATGTACTTCTCACCCTCATTTCAAACATGTAATTGGATGTAAGAAAAAAAAGGACAAAAAGAGAAGGATGTAAAACACAGTAAACGTGAACCATAGTTTTGAAATAGATTAGTTATTTATCTTCTTTTTACGAGTTAGCGCTTCGGCTGCTCCTCGCTTATCCCTTCCCTCTACGAGTTAGCGCTTCGGCTGCTCCTCGCTTCTCCCTTCCCTCTACGAGTTAGCGCTTCGGCTGCTCCTCGCTTCTACCTTCCTTCTACGAGTTAGCGCTTCGGCTTCTCCTCGCTTCTACCTTCATTCTACGAGTTAGCGCTTCGGCTGCTCCTCGCTCTTCTCTCCCTTCCCTCTACGAGTTAGCGCTTCGGCTGCTCCTCGCTCTTCCCTTCCTCCCCTCTTTCCGAGAAGTGATGCCTAAACGCGACCGTCGCGGCACTTCTGGCAGAAGGAACCAAATTAACAAATCCCAGCCAACCTCCAACCTCCAACCTCCAAAATTTTATTTATATCCTCTATCATCCGCTATACTCCTCTCCTCGTCTCTCTCTAACTCTGATATTGAAATCAATGATTTCGGTTACACTGTAACTAATATCAGAGTTAGAGAGAGACGAGGAGAGGAGCATAGCGGATGATAGAGGATATAAATTAAAAAAATTTAACCGGAGGTTGGATAAAAGTTTGATTACACTAAAGGAGATGTGGAGAGGACGTAACATTTACAAACTCCCATCCACTTCTTATCTAAAGGAAATGAACTTCCGGCGATAACCTCTATCAACGGACATTGACATCCTATGAATCGATAAAAAATCATATATATATACCCCTGGTAAAATATTAATTTATTTCATTATGTCTCACAACAGCGAAAGTTATAGTCAAGCCATTTTCGACTTCGACGAGGAATTACTGATGCCGGCATCTATACCAGCATTTCAGGAAGAACAGGAAATACCTTCTACCTTTCCAGAACCAGCTGAAGTAACAACATCTTTGACTTAATTGAAGACGATTACCTTGATTTTTTATGTACTCAACACACAACAGACACACCTGACAATAACATCATACATCCTATCCACACATCTTCACCAGAAATTATAGAAACTACACCTGAAAAAACCAAACAAACAACAATCGAAGTCTGTATACCATTTTATATTCATTTAAAAAATGACAAACTGGACATGGACAAATCAAGCAACACTAAAAAAAGATTGGGTACACGTGACCTCTTCACGGGGGACGAACTTTCAAGTCCCCCCAAGAAGATATGTCGTAAAATTAACATACTCAGTAAACCGAGATGCAGAACAAATAGACTTCCAAACACTGAAATTAAGGAACGAAACACACCATCAAAAACTGAATGTAGAAGAACCACTGAACAATCTAACATCGACCATCCAACTACTTCAACCCAAAAACAACACACAAGTTCTGTATCTCCACATCACCATGAAGATCTATTGGACCGGTATCTGTATCTATTGAAACCATTCGAACCCATGGAGACTTACATACAGAAGGGAAGCGAGAAGAATCCCCCCGCCCTGTACGAGACTCCAAACATACATGTAGTAAAGGAAGTCATTCTAGGACGACAAATAGAAATCATCCATCATTCACGACCAATCAACCATCCACTTCCATGGTCCAGCCATTACCCAATCCTATTAGAATCCCAGAATCCGAATCGGACGATGAAACGTCGGAAGTCCTTTTCACCTTCATCGTCCGAGGAAAATCCCTCACTTCCTCCGAAATTAGAAAAAAAATCCACGACACCCCCAAAAACAAACTCCCTAGATTCGTCCTCTTTGACCACACCGACCACTTCCACATCCTCTTCAAAAGCACATCAAAAAATAACTCACACAGAGTCATCTCACGCATCAATCGATTCGTTGAAGGAGACGATACAACGCTTACAAGCGGACATCTTAGCCTTCAACGAGTCCGACATGTCAAAAGATTTATTTTATATCTCCTCCGTAAAGGTCTCCAATGCTTCATACAAGCTGGAGGTCTTATTGAGGAATTCGTAAGAATCTTTTCTCATCTCGTACAATCATTCAATCATGACGAAATTGACGCAAGAGACTTGTGAAAACTACTTTGAACAAAAAAAAAAGAGACAAAACAAAATCAAAATTTCATGAATGTTCAAACACGTATTAACATGATTGACCAACTACAAGAATTAGCACTAAAACATGACGTTCGTACTTACGAACAATTTATTCAAAAAGTAGACGAAGCAATATTACTCCAAATTTTGAAACAATCTGGTTCACAATTCAGAGAGACAATGCAACAAATTAAAACAAACTTACATACGAAAATGAAACCTATGAAGCGCTTAACGAATATTCTGACATGTTTCAGATAAGAACGCAGACAATACAATAGAAACAAACAAAAAAAGAAAACTAAAAGCTGACGAAAAAATTGCATCTATGGGACAAACACAACACTCAAATGTACAAGACGGTTACGGAGAGGACATTATACCTACAGACGACCACATTGAATTTCCACTATCTTTAGGTTGGATTCACGGTAAAGTAATACAGTGCAGATGGTATGACCTCGAATTCACTGACGACCAAAAACCAGTCATTCTACCATATCCACCAATGTTTTTTTGGACTAACACCAGGAAAGACGATATATATAACAGATCATTAGACGTTTTAAAAAGTGCTAATTCCATGACTATATGTTTGAACTTTTATGACTTTAAATTCAAAATTACTAACCAAGCTACTTTACGCAAAAGACTACTGACACAAGGATCAACCTCCTATACTACATATGATTTTGAAACTAGTCAAAACTTAATGGTTATTACAGCCCTTAGAAAATACGTGGAGGGCAATTTCACTAAAGACAATATGATCTTCCCTTGGAAAAGAGGCACAACAGATATAACCCAATCTTCAGAATATACAGACGACTATAAATACGAAGAAATTGCAACAGGTCATACTAAAACATTTCACATAGAATCGCAAAATCCTACAATGGGAAGATACTATGACGGAATAGACCTTTCAAAAGAAGGACTATGGAACATGATACCTGGAATTGACGGACTGCACGTTAACACTACACAATGGCCGATAGCTTCTGCACCTGAAGCATACATAGCAAGAATGCAAATTAGAAACTACGTAAGCAGACCGGCTATATATCTACAATCACCCAAAATTAAATCTGAAGACGGAACCATGAAATTTTCTTACAGAATCAAATTCGAATCTTGCTTCAGCTGGTCTGGACCATTACTCAACTCAAATCCTGACAACGACAACACCTTCGCTAAAGACACATTTCAACTACCTCAAGGACAACTATCAGCTGACAAAAAATCATTAAAAATTACATTTCTACCACACACTCTCACTTCATAAAATATGTACTAATGTGGAACTAACTCCTCGCCACTCTCTACGGAAAAAAAGAGGGCCATGGCAGGGCCTTGGGGGAAGTTCCCAAGGCGCTCAACATGGATTTCTTATGTTTCAGATTCATACGTCCTCTCCACACATCCAATCCAAATTCCTTTGTAATATCCCCCAACCCCTCTCAGCCTGATGAGCCATCACACACGGAAGAGGGAGCTGTTCACAACACTGCCAGCCATCACTGCTAAACCTACATCACACCAATAACTTCGAGCAAAAAGGACTTAAAACCTCAAAATAATTGGCAGACTTGGAACTGTAACACACTTTTTTGCAAATGCTCTGAGTTTGAAATCTATGATTCCAGTTACATAGTAACTAATAACAGAGCAGTTACGCTGTAACTATTTGCAAAAAAGGGTGTTACAGTTCCAAGTCTGCCAATTATTTTGATGTTTTAAGTCCTTTTCACCCGCTACCTCCTCCGATAACTCTCTCTTCCCTCCCCCTCTAATCGGTTCCCGGTGTCCTCGACCCGAGTACACTCGCGACGACGTCCAGCCCAGCGAACAACAGCAAGCACCGGAGCCTAAGCGCCCCCCGACCGCTTCCATCAACTGGGACGCCCTGCAGTGGGATTTCGCAGAGATCCTCCGACAATAAGAGTGTTACAGAACCAAAACGTAACAGGCTTGCCACGGCATCGCAGCTTCGTATGCCCAAACTCCTGACACTGAAAACAGCGCCGAGGGTTAGGGAAATACGGCCGGAACCTGAGCATGTGGAAACCTGCTCGAACCTCCTTTGGAAGGGTAGGTGTCGCAAAAGTGAGGATATACGTGTCGGTTTTTTTTATGTTGTCCGTTCTTTTTGGTGACAATGCGGTACACTTCGGTGACGTGCTGAGGGGAAAGCTCCTCACTGATATCCTCAATGCTCACGCAGTCGAGGTCATAGCAAGTGACCACCCCCTTGCAAACATTGAGGAACCTGTGAGACTCCACATTCACCGGTATATGAGACGAATTGCTCAACGGTATTTCTGAGATTGCCAATAATATTGAGGACTGAATGTCAGTTGTTGTTTGTATCATTATCGTGCCATCACGCAGTTTTCTGATTGATACGTCAGACTGTGCTACACCATTTATCACTCTTTCGAGGATAAATGGGCTTACTCGGTTAAGGCTTTCATTTTCCTCTTTTCGAGACATTACCAGGAAGCGGGGCTGGGGCCTCACCACCTCCTGGATTTCTTCTAATTGAGGGCTGGACGGCCCTACCCGTTTCCGCCTCTTATCAATATTACGGCCCTGTGGGGGTCCGGCAGTGAGTTGCCAGCAGGGTTTGGCAGTACGGTGCCAGCGGTGACAATAGATTCGGCCATGCCGTGATTGGGGACAACCTACACAATACTCGGATCGTAGACCCAGGGTGATCCAAGTTTGTTCTACCACATATGGCCCTGTTAACTGTCCCGACGAGAGGCTCTATACGACGCTAGACATGACAACCTTCGCATAGAGCATCGCCGAGAGAGAGGTCATCGCAGCAAGTGGGTGTAGGAAAGTGCCAATTTTACGTCCGGGCCCTCATGAACGCAACCGATCTTTTCTCAAAGTAGGGTACCCGGTTATTGTCATTCCTAAGGCCCTTCTACTAAGATATTGCAACCGGCGCACTTTCATTTAGGAGCTCAAGGCAGTGGTATCCAATAATAAACAGAGAAGAGTCGGGTTAGTTGCCAAGGTCGTCAACGGAAAGGCCAAAGGCCTCTGTGCAGGATGAACGGTGGGGGAAAGGAAGAAAAAGGTAAGGGTAGATAAAGCGAAGGGGGAAGAGTGAAAAAAGGGGAAAGTGAAGGAAGAAGAAAATGATGTGAAAGGAAAATATAGGATAGGTTTGTCCCACATGAGGTACGTCCTGCACAGAAGCCTCCCCCTTTAGTCGCTTCTTACGACAAGCAGGGGTTAGTGCGGGAATATTCTAAGCCCCGTCCCGCAGGGGGGGGGGGGGGATATCTTTTTAAATACAATAAATAATAATTGTAGAAAATACACCTCTGACTAATCAGTTTAAATGTTTAGTATAATGATATTTATATATCAATTTAAAATAATTGAAATAAATAGACTAGATTTGTAAACATGTTCATCACTTTATTTTTTTTAGAATACAATCTTACAAAAATTTATAACTACAGAGGATTGTTTTATTAAACAACACATATGATTAAAATTTATTTTAATTTCTGATTTCATAGACAGTAGGACGTTTGAATCATATTTAATTATACACTAAAAAGTTATATTTACTAATATATCATTTAAATGAGAGAGAAATATTATTAGAAATCAAAAAATAAATACAAGTTTTTTACATTTAATTATAATAAAAAATACATATTTCACATATTGTTATATTGAATACATAAAACAATTATGAACGGATATTAATGAAATAGTATAATTAAAGACTAATTTCATAGGTATGTTTTTACTGATTACATAAAATACACAAAGAATAATTATAAATAGTGTTTATTAGTTACGTTTATTTCAATTTTTAACCAGTATTACCAAAGATTAAAACTATTAACTGGACGGTACAATCCTAAGCTTGATAGAATTGTCATCCTCAATTCCAACATAAATTAATACAGATTTTGATTTATTAACAAGGTCAATTAGATCTAATGTACAGATTTTAGAAAACTTTTTAGGTAGAAAAAACTTACGATGTTATAATTTAAGTAGGCTATTACGTAAATAGCTCTGCCGAACCTAGTAGTTCTTTCTTCAAAAGATATGTCTAATTTTGTATTCTCTGTTAAATTCCGTAGAGAAATATATTGAATGTCAGTCTTGGCTGAGTTGAAGTCCTCTATAAACTTGTCCATACCTTGAATAAAAATCAAACAATCATATTATAGAAATAATAATAAGACAGAAACTTAAAAAAAAAAAAAACTTGATTTACTCAGATCAGCCCTCCTAGCTTGTAGGTTGGTCTCAGAAGCAATGACCGAAGATGGCTGTTTAAACACGAGCCTTCAACTGATTTCATTTTAGTAATTCTAATGGCTTAAATACACACCGTATTTATCCTCATATTTCTGGCTATCAAGGCGAACAACATCTACTATCTATCTTTCTAATCAAGTATTCAACTTACATCTCACTACCATCGAGTCACGATTATAAAGATCAAGGCGGAGCGAGTACCTTTCTAATTAGATATTCAGGTCGCTACTGAAAGGTCAACTACATTTGAAATCAACACACATGCTTATGAAAGGTCAACCACATTTAACGAAGGTGTGTTCAGGAGAAAACATTGAGCTGGAGGACTATAAAAGGACTACATATTAGATAATATATGTATAATCTTCATCATGGCGTGTTCATCAGGCGTAGATGGTTCTCCATGTCGTAATTATGAACGTGTATATAAAGTGTCAAATTATTTAACTGATTTATAAACATACGAATGATTTGACTTTATGCATAAATTATCAAACCCAGGTTGTTTGTTAGTAATTAAAGAATACATAGAAGAAAAAGCAGTAGAAATATATCTAGAACAAACCAGTTATTTTACAAATTCAATTATTTTGGAAGGACACCGCGAACTCTATGCAAATAATGTCACAACGAGATACCACATCTGTGCAGAAAATTGCTTCAAGCCATCATCACATAACTACTGTCCACAGTTTGGAAGAACCTGTTGCGAATATGTTTCTTGGGAGTTTCTTCATGTAGAGTCGGCTTTGAAAAAACAAAAAGACATTAAAGAAGATTGGAGTATCGAAATGGAGGAGGATGTTTAAAAGATTTTGGGTAATATAGAACCTATATTATATATATATATATGTGTATATTGTATTTTGTTTTATTGATTTACTGATTATGCTTTGACTTTTCCGCATAAATTATCAAACCCAGGTTGTTTGTTAGTAATTAGAGAATACATAGAAGAAAAAGCAGTAGAAATATACCTAGAACAAACCAGTTATTTTACAAATTCAATTATAGGAGGATGATTAAAAATTTTGGGGTAATAATATAGAACCTATGTATACATATATATATATTGGTTTATTGATTATAAAATAAAATATCTCACCGAGCGATACGAGTGCACTCTTTTGAGAGATCGAGCATTTAGAGCCGCAGGGTACACTGTTACAACTATGAAAGAGTGTGACTTCGACAAAATATTGACTGAAGACACACAACTAGATCTAGAGCTAAGCAATCACCCTATGATTCAAACTGCTCCGCTTAATCCACGTGACGCACTGTACGGTGGACGGTGTGAGTCTATGACATTACACTACAAGACAAACCCCGGCGAAAAAATAGGCTATCTTGATGTCTACAGTTTATATCCCTGGGTATGCAAATATTTTAAATTTCCGGTAGGTCACCCTATACATATTTTTGTCGCCGACGATTGCCCCGTCGACGTTGTTGACCGAGAAGGCGTAATTAAATTCACTGTTTTGCCTCCTAGAAATTTGTATCACCCCGTACTGCCCTACAAGACACAATCAAAATTAATGTTTTGTTTATGTTCCTCTTGCGCAAACGAGATGAACCAAGGTGATTGTTTACACACAGACTCTGACAGGACTATTACAGGCACATGGATAGTGGACGAGGTTCGACTAGCGCTAGAAATGGGCTACACAATGGTTAGAGTACACGAATTTTGGGAATATAAAATTACCCAGTTCGACCCCCAGACCAGAGAAGGGGGACTGTTTGTAGAGTATATTAACAAGTTCCTCAAGATCAAACAGTAGGCGTCTGGATACCCTGGATGGGTAAAAACAGACGCAGACAAAGACAATTACGTTAGCGAGTATTTCAAAACAGAGGGAATAGTGCTGGATAGAAACGAAATTGTTAAAAATCCAGGAAAGCGCGCACTCGCCAAATTGTGTTTAAACTCTTTCTGGGGACGATTTGCATTGAACGAGAACAAAACGCAGACCACCATTGTGAACAACCCAAAATACTTTTTCTCCCTACTCACCAGCCCGGGGACAGAGGTTCGCAACATTATTTTCCCCAATGACGAGGTTACTTACGTCTCGTGGACTTACCGTGACGAAACCGTACTTCCCCTCGATAGGTCAATGTGCCTATAGCGGCGTATGTGACCACCGGTGCCCGTATGAAATTGTATTCATATCTCAGGCACTTGGGCGATTCTTGTCTTTACTGTGACACAGACTATTATAAGTGTGATAAGACCGACAGACACGTACACGATAACGACAGGCGACAAGTTGGGCGACATGACAAACGAGCTGACCGCCTACTCTGGGAGCGCGTACATTACAAAGTTTGTTTCCGGTGGACCAAAAAATTATTCATACAACGTGTTTGTCCCCGAGACGAACGAATACAAATCCATCACCAAAGTCAGGGGTATAACACTAAACTATGAAAACACAAAGATTGTAAACTTTACTACTATCAAAGACATGATTTTGAAAGACATGGACCCCGTACACGTGACTAACCCGCGAAAAAGTAAAAAAAAAAAGAGGCGCCATCGTCGTCTCCGAGTTGGAGAGAAAAAATTATAATATTGTGTTCACTAAACGTAGGAGATTGAATAACAACACGTCCGTACCCTACGGCTATAGTTGATGCTAACCCCGGTCGCTGGTATAGAATACTATCAGTCAAATATATATATTGACATTGTTCTTCTCTCTCTCTCTGATTCCAGTGTCATCTGTATTAAAGTTCAAAAAGTTAAATAGAAACGCCATATCGCCGGTTAGAGCCACACCACGCTCTGCAGGTCTAGACTTGAAAAGTCCCTACAAGTGCTGTATACAACCCTCGTGCAGGCGTTTAGTTAAGATAAATATTTCTATTATATTGCCGGCGGGAACGTACGGTAGAATACCTCCGCGATCTAGTCTGGCTCTTCACCACGGCATAAATGTTTTGGCCGGCGTTATAGACGAAGACTATCGTGGTAATATTTGCGTATTACTAATTAATCACGGCCACACTGTTTTCACGATTAAAAGGGGTGATAAAATTTCTCAACTAGTATGCGTGAAAATTGATTACCCTAGAGTTGAACACACTGATTCGCTATCAAACACTCAGCGGGGGGAGGGTGGATTTGGATCGAGTGACATCACTATAAAAGATCGTGTCACCGGTAATTGTAATTTAGTATAATGGATCAAATCAACGCGTCCATCCTCACGTACTCTGAGAAGCAGGATTTGTGTCTGATGTCTGCCGCGGAGTTGATAATTTACCTATAGAATTTATAAAAACATACGCGTGTAGATATATAAATCGCGCTTGGAACTTACTCTCTCCCTCTACGCAACACGAATTGAGAGATTATAAATATTGTTTGGAACATTATAATAGGGGCGTAACGCAGATTGATGGTCCGCCGTCTATAAAGAAAAAATGTCATCAATGTCTGACATCATCATCGTAGACGTGCCGCGTGATATTTATGTACGTGACTTGGACACTGACTGTTAATTGTTTGGTTTTTTTACAGTTGTCTCCGCCCACAGTGACTGTTAATTGTTTTTTTTTTCCTTTACAGTTTTGGATCAACACCAACACAACACAACCGACATGACAAACATAATTGTAGACGCACAAGGTTTCAAAGACGAGGACAATACATTTATTATAAAAGAATGTAGTGTTATGTCAATGTGTGGAAGGGTGACTCACCACTGGACTTTTAAGTCCCCCTATTGCTTTTCCAAACTACCCCATGTTCAAAAACAGTGTGATTGGCTCACGTACAATCACCACGGTCTCCATTGGGACGACGGTGATACGAGCGCCGATCAATTTAATTCACTTTTTAAAATGGCCAATCTCGCGTCTACTATAATTTATGTAAAGGGGGAGGAGAAGAGAAATTTTTTTAATTGAAATTCTCGATAAAAAACATCTTGTTATTGACATGATGGACTTGGGGTGTCCCTCCCTGAAGGATAGGATCGAAAATAATTATGACAAATGTTTCGGCCATAAACATAAAAAATTAAATTCGATTTGCACCTTGTCTAATGTCAAATTTCTCAGGGAATGGTTTGTTGGCACCACACCCACCACCACCACCACCACCACCACCACCTGGGAATAGTATTTTTTAATTTTTTAAAGCGAAAATATTTAAAAAAAAACTCATTAATCACGGCCACACTGTTTTCACAATTAAAAGGGGTGATAAAATTGCTCAACTAGTATGCGTGAAAATTGATTACCCTAGAGTTGAACACACTGATTCGCTATCAAACACTCAGCGGGGGGAGGGAGGGTTTGGATCGAGTGACATCACTATAAAAGATCGTGTCAGCGGTAATTGTAATTTAGTATAATGGATCAAATCAACGCGTCCATCCTCACGTACTCGGAGAAGCAGGATTTGTGTCTGATGTCTGCCGCGGAGTTGAATAATTTACCTATAGAATTTATAAAAACATACGCGTGTAGAGATATAAATCGCGCTTGAAACTTACTCTCTCCCTCTACGCAGCACGAATTGAGAGATTATAAATATTGTTTGGAACATTATAATAGGGGCGTAACGCAGATTGATGGTCCGCCGTCTAAAAAGAAAAAATGTCATCAATGTCTGACATCATCATCGTAGACGTGCCGCGTGATATATATGTACGTGACTGGGACACTGACTGTTAATTGTTTGTTTTTTTTTTTTACAGTTTTGGATCAACACCAACACAACACCACCGACATGACAAACATAATTGTAGACGTACAAGGTTTCAAAGACGAGGACAATACATTTATTATAAAAGAATGTATTATTATGTCAATGTGTGGATGGGTGACTCACCACTGGACTTTTAAGTCCCCCTATTGCTTTTCCAAACTACCCATGTTCAAAAACAGTGTGATTGGCTCACGTACAATCACCACGGTCTCCATTGGGACGACGGTGATACGAGCGCCGATCAATTTAATTCACTTTTTAAAATGGACACTCTCGCGTCTACTATAATTTATGTAAAGGGGGAGGAGAAGAGAAAATTTTTTAATGGAAATTCTCGATAAAAAACATCTTGTTATTGACATGATGGACTTGGGGTGTCCCTCCCTGAAGGATAGGATCGAAAATAATTATGACAAATGTTTCGGCCATAAACATAAAAAATTAAATTCGATTTGCACCTTGTCTAATGTCAAATTTCTCAGGGAATGGTTTGTTGGCACCACACCCAACACCACCACCACCTGGGAATAGTATATTTTAATTTTTTTAAAGCGAACATATTAAAAAAAACTCATTAATCACGGCCACACTGTTTTCACAATTAAAAGGGTGATAAAATTGCTCAACTAGTATGCGTGAAAATTGATTACCCTAGAGTTGAACACACTGATTCGCTATCAAACACTCAGCGGGGGGAGGGAGGGTTTGGATCGAGTGACATCACTATAAAAGATCGTGTCAGCGGTAATTGTAATTTAATATAATGGATCAAATCAACGCGTCCATCCTCACGTACTCGGAGAAGCAGGATTTGTGTCTGATGTCTGCCGCGGAGTTGAATAATTTACCTATAGAATTTATAAAAACATACGCGTGTAGAGATATAAATCACGCTTGGAACTTACTCTCTCCCTCTACGCAGCACGAATTGAGAGATTATAAATATTGTTTGGAACATTATAATAGGGGCGTAACGCAGATTGATGGTCCGCCGTCTAAAAAGAAAAAATGTCATCAATGTCTGACATCATCATCGTAGACGTGCCGCGTGATATTTATGTACGTGACTGGGACACTGACTGTTAATTGTTTGGTTTTTTTTTACAGTTGTCTCCGCCCACAGTGACTGTTAATTGTTTTGTTTTTTTTCCTTTACAGTTTTGGATCAACACCAACACAACACCACCGACATGACAAACATAATTGTAGACGTACAAGGTTTCAAAGACGAGGACAATACATTTATTATAAAAGAATGTAGTATTATGTCAATGTGTGGAAGGGTGACTCACCACTGGACTTTTAAGCCCCCCTATTGCTTTTCCAAATTACCCCATGTTCAAAAACAGTGTGATTGGCTCACGTACAATCACCACGGTCTCCATTGGGACGACGGTGATACGAGCGCCGATCAATTTAATTCACTTTTTAAAATGGCCACTTTCGCGTCTACTATAATTTATTAAAGGGGAGGAGAAGAGAAAATTTTTTAATGGAAATTCTCGATAAAAAACTTCTTGTTATTGACATGATGGACTTGGGGTGTCCCTCCCTGAAGGATAGGATCGAAAATAATTATGACAAATGTTTCGGCCATAAACATAAAAAATTAAATTCGATTTGCACCTTGTCTAATGTCAAATTTCTCAGGGAATGGTTTGTTGGCACCACACCCACCACCACCACCTGGGAATAGTATTTTTTAATTTTTTAAAGCGAACATATTAAAAAAACTCATTAATCACGGCCACACTGTTTTCACAATTAAAAGGGGTGATAAAATTGCTCATCTAGTATGCGTGAAAATTGATTACCCTAGAGTTGAACACACTGATTCGCTATCAAACACTCAGCGGGGGGAGGGTGGATTTGGATCGAGTGACATCACTATAAAAGATCGTGTCACCGGTAATTGTAATTTAGTATAATGGATCAAATCAACGCGTCCATCCTCACGTACTCTGAGAAGCAGGATTTGTGTCTGATGTCTGCCGCGGAGTTGAATAATTTACCTATAGAATTTATAAAAACATACGCGTGTAGAGATATAAATCGCGCTTGGAACTTACTCTCTCCCTCTACACAGCACGAATTGAGAGATTATAAATATTCTTTGGAACATTATAATAGGGGAGTAACGCAGATTGATGGTCCGCCGTCTAAAAAGAAAAAATGTCATCAATGTCTGACATCATCATCGTAGACGTGCCGCGTGATATTTATGTACGTGACTGGGACACTGACTGTTAATTGTTTGGTTTTTTTTACAGTTGTCTCCGCACACAGAGACTGTAAATTGGTTTTTTCCTTTACAGTTTTTGATCATCAAAACACAACACAACATGCCCAACATAATTGTAGACGTACAAGGTTTCAAAGACGAGGACAATACATTTATTATAAAAGAATGTAGTATTATGTCAATGTGTGGAAGGGTGACTCACCACTGGACATATAAGTCGCCATATTCCATTTCAAAATTACCGCGGCATATTAAAAAACAATGTGATTGGCTCACATACAATCACCACGGTCTCCATTGGGACGACGGTGATACGAGCGCCGATCAATTTAATTCACTTTTTAAAATGGCCACTCTCGCGTCTACTATAATTTATGTGAAGGGGGAGGAGAAGAATTCTTTTTTTATGGAAATTCTCGATAAAAAACATCTTGTTATTGACATGATGGACTTGGGGTGTCCCTCCCTGAAGGATAGGATCGAAAATAATTATGATAAATGTTTCGGCCATAAATATAAAAAATTAAATTCGATTTACACCTTGTCTAATGTCAAATTTCTCAGGGAATGGTTTGTTGGCACCCCCACCACCACCACCACCACCTGGGAATAGTAATTTTTATTTTTTAAAGCGAACATATTAAAAAAAAACATTGTTGGCTCACATATAATCATCACGGGACGACGCGGTGGCGCCAATAAATTTGATATAATTTGGCCACTCGCCGCCTCTACTATAATTTATGTAAAGGTGACGAAATTGTAGATAAAAAACTTGTTATTTATATGCTAGATATTTCTTTATAAAATTACCACGCGGCATATTTAAAAAAAACATTGTGATTGTCTCTGCATTGGGACGATGGACTCTGATCAATTTGATATAATTTTAAAAATGGCCACTATCATCTCTACTATAATTTATGTAAAGGGGGAAAGAAAAGAAAAATTTTTAATGGAAATTGTGGATAAAAAAAACTTGTTATTGATATGCTAGACTAAGGTGTTCATCATAATTATGATAAATATTTCGGCCATAAAAAAATTTATTGGTTTGTCACCCGCCACCACTACTATAAATTTGAAATCGTAATTTTTATTTTTTAGTTTTATACCAACACCAGACGGGTGCACATCGATGTCTGTGTTTGTACACCCTTTCACACTGATATTAGCGGGACCGTCTAATTGCGGTAAAACTACTTTTGTAGAAAATTTTCTGTTAAATTTAAAACAGGTGTGCAGTGTGGATAAATTTGATAGAATTCTATGGTGTTTCAGTGGCAACACACCTTACGTAGATTTAGAGTGACATTACAAAAGGTAAAGTCCACCATAAATGACAATTATTTGTAGATCCAGAAGGGCAAAAAGAGATTCTACAAATATTAACTACATTAATAGTTAGAATATTTTATGCCATGCCGGGCATACCTTTCCTCGTGATCTAACATATTTACAAAAGACAATATATAATGGTAATCCAAAATTAAATAATACTAGTCCCAAAGTTAAATTTTGAATCGTACCGGCCGAAATAGAATTTGTACCCAGCATAGATTTCTTTTAAATGAATAATATAAGTTCGAAAGATAATTTTGATGTGTACGGGCTGAAATAGAATTTATACCTTAGAATCATCCTGTCCTAACGTGATTGTCGTATGACACAGTTGAATCAAGAAGTGATCTTACACCACAAACTGAATCCGTATATAAGCCGTTATTCTCTGAGGGGAGGGGAACATAGGGGAAACAAAAGAACATCAAAGAACAATCACACGGAACAGAGGGAAGGGGTAAGTTACCAGAGGAAACAACCAGATCATTGGAGGGGCGCGTAGAACGTCACGTGTCTATCACGAGGTTATTCCCATGATGCAATGGGCAACCTCACGCTCAATTTGCCACACCTTTCACTCGTTTAGTTTGTTTTCACACTCGGTGCAGAAAAAGTGCTCGCGACCAGGAAAGTTGATTAACGAGAGTTGACACACACTAGCCGAGAAACGGGGCACTTCTTGGTGAGTACAAAGTTGTTTATTCTAGGTGTTGTTCAAATAGTGTCCATTCGCTCGTATATCTTTCATGTTGTAACGTTGATGTCAAATCAACGTTACAAGTAAATATGCTAATAGACTAGATAAACACGTCATTAGATAATCCAATGGACTCACGTTCGTAATCATAGGCTTGAATCGAACTAAAATATCCCAGCCTAAGGTGTTGAACCGAGTATATGTTCGTCCTGTCTCTCTTATTATAGTAAATGAGTCATCAGTGTTTGTAATCCCTCCCGCATAATCAAAAATGTGTTCGCGTTGTCTGTTAATGTCTGAAGTAGAGGGTCTAGCATTGTCGTTAGATTCGTCAGTTATAAATGTTTGTTCGTTAGACACTAATATATATATATATGTATATATATATATATATATAATTGTTAGTTTGAATAATAAATTGAGAAAAGAGAATTAAACACAAATTATTTAAAATAAAAACAAATAAATAATAAGTATAGAGAAAAATATAAAATATTAGTTTAACTAATAAATTGATCACTAGAGAAACACACAAAAAATATAGAGAAATAATAGTTAAATTGATCTTACTTTTGCCAAAATGTGAGATAAAGCTGTTTACAACTTCTTTTCAGCCGACCAGAGGGCAATGAAATGATAAGTTTGTATAGTTAAATTCTCCTTTTATAGGCCTCCAGCTCAATGAGTTTTCCTTCGTCAAATGTGGTTGACCTTTCAAAATCATGTGTGTTGATTTCTACACCATTCCGTCTAACTTTTCAGCAGCGACCTGATTAGATAAACGATCGCTATTGATCTTTACAATCGCAACTCGATGGCTAGCTGGTAGTAAGTTTAATACTTAATAGAAATCAATCAATAAAATCACATAATGATTACATAATATTTCTAATAGGTATATATAAGGAAAGGCGGGAATTTAACTATATTGTTGCACCCTCTTTGAGTCCTAATACTACCCGGCCATAAAAAGTAATAAAAGGGAGAGGATTAACTTAACATACATGATAAATGGAAATTATAAAAAATATATTGATTCAACAATATGAGCAGTTTATTCAATTAAATGACAATAGCGCAGATAACAAAAAATGGTCTCATATCATTATGAGTACAGTTGGAAATTATGCTCGAAACAAACAACTTTATATCATTAAAGTTGCGCAAGTTTTTTAACAAAAGGAAACATGAAATCCATCATAATATTGATAGTCCAGTCTATAAGAGACAATACCATAGCGTATATATTTAAATGCGATACAAAATTAAAATGGCCTAATGGGCACCTTGATATGGTTCTAAAGGTTTCGTACATCACAGAAAACGATATCATAAATATAATGTAATTTAAATTTGACGACCACACAATAGAGTTTACAAAAGGTGAGGGTTTGACTACCAGACCTAAGCCAAACTCCCACGGGACTATCAGATCTGACTTAGAATATGGAACTAACAGTTCCATCAATTAACAAAACTTTAGCTGTTCAAATATCTTACGTTACAAGAGATTAAAGTTATCCTAATTCAAATTCCAATAAGAAAAGTTACATCACGTTACGTTAATACAAACCATAATTTTAAATAAGAAAAGTTACTTCGATAGAAAAAGATAGAATACTCTACAATTCCAAACAATTTAATATTAACATGTCAAACTTCTAATCAGCACATAACTGAGGATATTTACGAGAATAAATATATAAGCAAAAGTTCAGCGCCCGAGCGGCGACATATCTAAGATAGAATATTCAGACATAAAGTCCAATTTTTATAGGAAGAACAGTAGAATTCACCAACATTGAAAATAAGTAACTAAAGTTTGACATTATAGAAATTAGTTTAGTTAGAATGAATTATTAAATATATTTAATCTAAAACGTAATAAGAACAATCGTTATAGTATTTACTTATAGATTATTCAATAATTTTTCTTTATATTATTAATTATACGGACTTGTAATGTATTTTTTTCATTTACGTAATTGGTAACATGAGTTAAAACAGTTCAATATTTATAAATTAAATGTATTATATACCCAAGTTTATCTTATTAGAACCGATCACTATAAAACACAAAATAAATTATTATTTTGTTAACCTTAAAAAACAGGCAAACAAAATATTTGTTTCAAATAAAATTTATTTATTTTTTATACTCGGTGAGGGAGCACTAATGGCGTTGGGTATTAGCGTCATCAACTGAGCAAAGACTTTCTGCCGGGTAGCCATCTTTAATTATTAGTGATGACTACCTTTTATAAAGCTCGGCTTTGTTAATTTAATTCAAACTAATAAGATACATTTAGATCATTTAAAAGTTATTAAACGGTTATTATAATAACCAAAACTTTATTTTTAAAAATATTTGAAGATACTAACTTGATTTTATATAAGTTAAAGAAATAAAATACCTACCGCGTGTTAGCCAAAAGATTAAAAGCGTGTTTGTTTTCGGGTTTAATTTGTGTCGTGTTTGTTAAGTAAAAAATCAGACCGAAATAAAGAAATATAAAGTGATTATTTTTTGGTAGCGATAGTTTGGTGATTTAAAATTAGGCTACTTTAAAACGCGTGAATTGTGAAAGAACTGCAAAGTTTATTCGACAGTGTATAGGCCTACTTTACATACATCTTTTTTTAACTTTTGTATTCGTGTGTATGATTAATAATTAAGGGTTTGTGGCAGTGATATAATATAATATTGAATTTGATTATCAATTTTTACGTGTTTATCAAGAAAAAAAGTGACCTATTTGAACCCTAAGATTGTTGTGTTAACTAACCTATTGGCTAGACCTAAGTCCCGAAAGTTGATGTTATTAGAGTATCAATACAAAATATAATAAGACAAATTTGTTATTAATAGGATAAGTTTATTACTTTAGATATTTTCAAATTAACATAACTTATTTTCATTATTAAACTTTGTATTAAAACATTTGAAATATAATAGTTTAAGTTAAGAAAATAGGCCTAGGCCACTTTGTTTAAAAATATTAGTTACGGAGGTACTTGTGTTGAATAGATAGGCCTATAGGTTGTGTCTAGGCTAAGTTTTATTAATCTAATTTTTTCTCCCCTGAAAATGAGTCTCTCAAAACCCAACCAACATGATCGAAGACCAGAAGAGCCTAGTGGTTCCAAATCAAGAAGAGAAGTCTGCACTCACCAGAGACAAGAAGATATAATCAACTTGGTAGAAGGACTCTACAAGAAAAAGAGAGAAGAACTTGTCAACAGACAGCGCGATCCTCCTACATTTTCACCTGGGTTCCTGCCACTCAAGAGCGATGTCATCAAATTAGCATCTGAATTGCTTCAAATCAGCGAGAGTAGTGTGAGACGGTGAGTATTTTTTTTTTTTACATATTCTACCTTTGCAAGGAGTGTGTTGTCTATGACTCGTAGCTCCCACCATAGTTAAGAACAGGGTGAAATGTGTATCAACATAGCCTGGTTTTCTTCTTATTTACATAATTTCAAGTAGTTACATACATTATAAAAGGCTACGGGAATAGTACGTAAACATATACTGCAGACATACTGTGATTACAACTCAAACACTACCTAACAGAACTATTATTCACACAATGCTGTTGAATATTGTGTTATGCATTCCTTGAACTGTTAGTTCCAAGTTCTGGTCATAGATGGCACTTAACTGCACATTTTAGTGGGGTTTTTATGACTCGAACAGCCCTGCATTTCACCCTCCAAGTAACTCAAGTTCACTGAATCTTAGCTCGAAGAATAGCATTTATTGTGTGTCTTTTTTCTTGTGTTGATGCTTTATAAACAATTGCAAGGAGAAAGGTTTATTTGATTAATAAATAGTGAATTTAGCTGATATAGATAACAATGAAGATGAGATAGTAAAGTTGGTGGAATTTGTGATAAAATATCAAATACTATGGTGTTTATGAAAGTGTATGCCAAGTCATAATAGGCTTATCTCGCAAACGTTGACATGAAAATACTATAGGGCCTAAATGTTTCTCAATTATCAAATTGGTGTTTGAATGATGGATCGTTCATTACATATAGGCATTTATAGTTGCTAGTGTATAGACTACGGTACATAGTGATATTATCTCGTGGTTAGGCCTATAGTCAATAAAATACAATTTTATAGTAAATTTATCTACGCATCAGGTAGCATTTCGAATATGGATTATTCATTATGAGCCTACATGCACATTTTATTACACACGACAACGCCTCACCTAAATATACATAACCAGCTGATTGTGTGAGTTTATTATTCGTATGACCTTTTGGTTTTGCCTTTAATTGAGAAACCTAATAAGAGCACTTTACAAGATATCTCACTAGATGATCAGAATAAATAATTATGTTGCTCCAAACTTGTCTTTGAACTTTTAAAATCCATAATTTAATTTTTTTAATACCCTAAAATTTGCTGGTTTTTTAGTGGTATGCGGGGGTGGTAATTTAGTTAATATAGGCCCCTATCATTTGTTATTTCCTGAAAAAAAAATCGTATATGTATTGATTTTTAAGCACATTCCCCCCTTCCGCCCAATCACACTTCTATTCAACAAATTATTTATAAGTTTTTTTTTCTGTGTACATTCTTGGTGAAGTAAGCTCTTGCCTAAAAATTGATTTCAGTTATTGTGGCAAAAACATTGAAGAAGTTGAGACTCCTGGAAAGAAGAGAATCAGAAAACCAATTCCTGGCGTTTCAGCTAAAGCAGTAGATGATTTTACAAGAGATTCAATACGTCAAGTTATCTATAGAATGTATCATCAAGGTAGGTTTTAGTGATTATTTACAAAACTCTTACTTGGATCTTGACCGCTCTCCCTTTTGCCTTTATTCACAAATATGAGCTAATAATTTTATTTAGAATGCTTGTCCCTCAACAATATTGATGTATAAATTGTATTATACAAATTATTGCACATGCTTTTATCAGCTGTTATTTGTAATTTTTTTTTGTCGAAGTGCAAAATATCCATTCATATGCCTTTTATCGGTAATTCTCAGGAAAACATGTGTCATTGGATACCGTCTTATCGGCCATCAGAGACAGTGAAATAGATTTCAAAGGAAGCAAGTCATCATTAAAAAAATTGCTGAAAGTTATGGGCTTTAAATGGCATTCAGACAACGGAAGAAAGGCATTAATGGAAGAGCCAGACATTTGTGCTAAAAGAATATGTTTTCTACGAGAATACCTTCAACAAATGTCTGCAGGGATGAATTTTGTTTTCCTTGATGAAACCTGGATATTTTCAAAAGGTTATAATTTAAGCCCAATTACCAAAGTTAAATTATTTTTATTCGTTCATTGTGTTAAATTCTGTTGTTTTTTGTTATATTACTTCCAGGTCAGGTTACAAAACATAAAACATAAATTTTGCACAAAATAAATTTGAATCCCAACACAGCTATGCCCTGATTTTGGCAGGAAGAACAGTATTGAGTAGTTACAAAAAACAATTAAATATGTTCATCTCAACTCATATGACATGCATATGTTACTTTTGATTGTGTTTACAGGTATTGATAAAATACTAAAATTATAGTAAAATTTAATCAATGATGACTGTAAAATTATGTTTGTATTTTCTAAACTGTTCTGTCAAACAAAAGCAGGGTATGTTTTTAAATTGAGGTAGTTTGTACATTTTTCTTCGTGCTATTGCAATTTATATGGTTTTATGATATCGACAGGGACAGTAACTAAGACTTGGCAGGACACCAGATTCACTTGCAAGAGACGTTCTACAAATGATGGCAAACGGTTTATTATTTTGCATGCTGGCTCAAGAAAAGGTTTTGTTGAAGGGGCCAGCCTGTTGTTTGCATCCAAGAAGACTACGGGTGACTACCATGGCGAAATGAATGGCGCGAACTTCGAAACATGGATGCAAGAAAAGCTGCTGCCGAGTCTTGAAGGGCCTTCCGTCATAGTTCTAGACAACGCCCCATTCCATTCTGTGCAGGTTCATAATGTTAACATATTTAAAAATAATACAGTACACACAATGCGTTTAGACAGTTTCAACCCGAGATGAATTCGGATACTATCATGTCTTTAAGGAGTTTGAACAAAACAATGATAAAATAAAATTTCCGTTTCTGTTCTGTCCAAATTATTAAACATATACATAATTTTTGTTTTTTTAAATATTCTAAGATGAAGCGTTAAAAAAAAGTATTTCTATGAAGTTAAGATACAATTCAGGTTCAACTATTTTCATTTAAAGATTTTATTATTTAGCTATTGATGTTTTACTCTAGCTCTAAATGGTGTAGCTTAGGTTTTGTGCATAAGAATGTATTAGCACTATTAAGTTGTGATAGAAACAGGGTAAAAATTACCAACAAGGAGTTGGAGGAAAGATCAATATGCAGAATGGCTTCAGAAGCAAGGTATTGTTTTCCATCCACTGGCTCTGAAGGGAGAGCTGATGGCCCTAGCCTTAGCAAACAAACCAAAAAAGAGGTGAGATTAAAATTCTCACTAGCTAAATTAAACTGTAGATCATAATTGAGATGACTGCCCCAAAGTGTAACTTCATATTATCATACCAAATATGTGTGTATGAATATATATTAGGCCCCTATTTACTGTTGTATTATTCAGGTACAAAATTGATGAAATGATCAACGAGTATGGACACCAAGTTCTGCGTCTACCTCCCTAGCACTGCCAGTACAACACTATAGAATTGGTATGGGCGCAGTGCAAAACCCATTACAACAAACACACCGGCCGCGATAGGAAGTTCGATGATGAAGCTGTTAAAGCCATATGGGAGGAAGCTCTCACTAAAGTTACCCCTGAGAGGTAATGTTAATTTTAAAAAAACAATTCTTTATAAGTGAAAGTCTAGCTGAGAATATGTTTTGAAAGTGTTAAATATATTTGCGTTGGTCCAATTATTATATAACATTGTTTCTCTTGGCTCCCAGTCATTAACTTTTATCCCTTATTTCACATGATTTGTTGCTCTAAGAGGGTGACATGCTAATTAGTAACCATGATAAGCCACAGGATCCTTGCATATATATACTAATTAGCAGTCACCCTCACTTACTCCCTTGTTAAATGTTTGTTTTATGTTATAAATGAGGATATGTGTGGATAAATATAAATGTTTAGCTGGAGTAAGCACGTGGACCACTGTGAGAAACTTATTCAAGAAGATTGGGACAGAGAGATGAAGATGGATGTGAATGACAGACACCCACCTTTAATAATCAACCTAGGCGACGACAATGACAATGAAGATGAGTCCAACTCCAGTGATGATGTAGAAGAAGTTCTGGCTACACCTCTAGATGATACATTTTAAAGGTTCTGACCCAGGGGTGAGATAGTAAATAACTCTTATAGTTGCTAACATGTTATTCCGCACTCTAAATTAAATTATAAAAATCATTACTGTATCAAAATATTAAGTCAAGTTAAGCTCTTACAAATCCAACATATTATACTGTATAACCATTAAACACTAATTTAATATTTAAAATAACATGAAAAAAAAATATTTTGTTGATTTTTTAGCATAAGTCAGAGAAAAAAATTACTAAAAAAATTCAAATGGTTATTTATTGTTTTTATAAGTTTTCTTGGTTTCAAAACTTTGCTTGTCAAAAGTGACAGCTACCAGACAGCTGATATTTCAAAACATGTTTTGGCGTAGGGATACGTTTTGTAAATCTAGTTACGTTTCCAGAAATTTTCTACTGTTCTTCGTACCGAAATCAGACTGTAGGAGTAACATAACAATGGAAGGGACGCGTTGCTTCGAGAACACTCTCCAAGCGCCTAGGCGCTGCGCGCGACCGGAGACGGAACTTTCTTCTTTCTTCGGCTGGCTGGACACGTGTTCGGCTCTGCAGATGGTCAAGTCGGACGCGTCGCTCAGTCAGTCCAGAATTACTCGTGTGAGGGGTGATCAGTGATAGTGATTATTATGCTATGCGATGGCTTTCCGAGAGCGGCCTCCGGGTTGGTGAGTGTTGGTGTAACTCGTTACATCCTCCCCCCCTGACGGGATGTCAGTAGGAGTCCTCAGCAGTAGGTGTAACGGCAGGGCGGTACCTTCCCTGTCGTCAGCAGCTGGTAACGGGGAGATGGTCCACATGAACCCTTGTGAGAGGCCACGGGATAGCTGCCCTCACCGCCAAGCCGTAGGCCTCCTCGGTAGCGGCGCTCTGGCAGACCCCTGAACCGTTCATGCTGGGGTACTTCACACACAGCACCGACACTCCAGCTCTCTCCGTCTTTGATGACCCAATGAAGTAGAGACCCGTTGCACATGACAGTCCAGCCAGCATCCATCTTCGGTAGCCGGCACTGTTCTACATCTCGTCCTCGAAGCCAGGAGAGGGGTAGGGAAAGGAGAAGACCTCTCTGAGAACAAACATGCCACAGTTACCACAACAATACAAATATAATATCCACAAGGCGTAGACGCGGCTGCAGGAAAGCGCAGGCCATCTAGGCCAGTCTGATCATGGCACTTAGCGCGCATTCACAAGAGATTATGCCTTCAAGTAGACACAGCAGGAACGAGAGTGTTCTACAGGAAGAAGCACTGCACTAGGTCCTTTCTTCTTTTAAATATGCGCACACACTTGCATAAATTTCCTCACAAGTTCCCAGCGTCACAAATTCAAATACAAGTCCTTAGTCATTGACGTCCCAATACATTTAGAAATTCGGGTAGGCCTACCCATAATATTAAATTAATGTCCATAATTATAAAGACGCAACCCTTATGATAATTCCCAAAAACATTACATTATATACATAAATTACACTTAACAGGTAACACATCACGCCCCTTTACACAGGGCGCGGACTTACTACACCACTGCCTTGAGGTGACTAACGTGGGCGCGACGAGTTACTGAGGGATCAGTAACATCCACCAGTAGCACAGAGACGGGCGTTAAAAACTTGTCGACGCGCCATGGCCCACTCCACTTGTACGCCAGCTTAGCCGACGTTTTGTCCACCGCCGAGCTCAGGGGAAACATTTACAGACTACTTTATCTCCCACGTTAAACGGGACGGGGGGACACGTCCCCGATTGAAGGTAGAAGCTACTTTCCAATTGAGACCTCAGCAAATTCCTTTAGGCGAGCTCACACTTTTCTTCAAAGGGGCGGTCATGGGCTTCAGATAAGAGCGGGTCAACATCCCACGTAGCCAATAGAGGGTGGTTTAAATCCGTGTCAGTGATAAAAACATTCAGATCTACCTGTCTACGGACGAATTAAAAACTCTGTACAATCTTGAAAAATATATCACACGCCATGTAAAATATCTAAATCACCCTAATGTATCGATGTTCATAGACAATACCCTCGCCTCCAAATCGTTTGTAGACCCATCCGAACCTATCCCATATTTTGACTATATATCACTGTTTGACGATCTTTGTATTTTTATGGATAACAATAATAAATTTTGAAATATGTATATTTTTTTATAATAATTAAATGTAAAAAAACTTTTACTTATTTTTTCATTTCTAGTAATATTTCCCTCTCATTTAAATTATATATACGTAGTAAGAGCAATATAACTTTTTAGTGTATAATTAATAATTCAAACGTCCTAATGAGATAATACAACAACTAAACCTCGGCACTTGATATTATTATTCATTCCCCCCCGCGGGACGGGGTTTAGAATAGTCCCGCAGTAACCCCTGCTTGTCGTAAGAAGCGACTAAAAGGGGAGGTTTCTATGCAGGACGTACCTCGTGTGGGACAAACCTATCCTATATCTTTCCTTTCACATCATTTTCTTCTTCCTTCACTTTCCCCCTTTTTTTCACTCTTCCCCCTTCGCTTTATCTACCCTTACCTTTTTCTTCCTTTCCCCCACCGTTCATCCTGCACAGAGGCCTTTGGCCTTTCCGTTGACGACCTTGGCAACTAACCCGGCTCTTCTCTGTTTATTATTGGATACCACTGCCTTGAGCTCCTAAATGAAAGTGCGCCGGTTGCAATACCTTAGTAGAAGGGCCTTAGGGATGACAATAACCGGGTACCCTACTTTGGGAAAAGATCGGTTGCGTTCATGAGGGCCCGGACGTAAAATTGGCACTTTCCTACACCCACTTGCTGCGACGACCTCTGTCTCGGCGATGCTCTATGCGAAGGTTGTCATGTCTAGCGTCGTATAGAGTTAACAGGGCCATATGTGGTAGTACCAACTTGGATCACCCTGGGTCTACGATCCGAGTACTGTGTAGGTTGTCCCCAATTACGGCATGGCCGATAATTTTGTCGCCGCTTGCATCGTACTGCCAAACCCTGCTGGCAACTCACTGCCCGGCCCCTCACAGGGTGATGTCTCGTGTGAATGAAACTGAAGGCCTGAAACGTGTCAGCCCATTTATCCTCGAAAGAGTGATAAATGGAGCAGCGAAATCGGAAGTCTCAATAAGGAAACTGCGTGTTGGCACCATCATGATTCAGACCACGACTGACACACAGTCTTCAAATATAATGGCCATCTCCGAAATACCGTTGAGCAATACGACTCATATACCGGTAAAGGTGGAACCTCACAGGTTCCTCAATGTTTGCAAGGGAGTGGTCACTTGTTATGACCTCGACTGCGTAAGCATTGAGGATATCTGTGAGGAGCTTTCCCCTCAGCATGTCACCGAGGTCTACCGTATCATTACCAAAAAGAACGGAGAAGAGAAGAAGACGGATACATATATCCTCACCTTTGCGACTCCCATCCTCCCAAAGAAGGTTCGAGCGGGCTTCCATGTGCTCAGAGTCAGGCCATACGTTCCCAATCCTCGGCGCTGCTTTCAGTGCCAGGAATTTGGGCATACGAAGCTGAGATGCCGTGGAAGGCCAACCTGTGCGGATTGCGGACAAGAGGCTCACGATACACCGTGTGAGTCTCCTAAGTTCTGCGTCAACTGCAAGGGACGCATTCTGCTTGGTCTCGTACCTGTCCGAAATGGAAGGTGGAGAAAAAAGTCCTGGAGATCCAATGTGAAAAAGATCCCTTATGCCCAGGCCCGCAAGGAATATATATCCAGTCAAGCTCCGGTATTTCAGACATCTTATAGTCAGATTGTAAGCCAGAACATAAATTGCCCCAACTGCCTTTGTGCGGTTAATATTGCCAACACGACTACACGACCTGTGCCACTCGTCTCTACTCGAGACACTCAAAGACAACCAGCACCATCTATGGTGGTGCCAAAATTAGTAAAAGGGGCGACACCCTCGCCGAAGTCGCCTCCACCACCTTTACCCCCAAGGAGGCCACCTCGGGGAGCGCCCTCGGGCCCTCCTGGGGGGACCCCACCGAGCCTTCCTCGTGGGCCCCCTCCAAGCCTCCTCGAGGGGCCCCGCCGGGCCCCAATCGGGGATCGCCCCCGCGCCCTCCTCAGGGTCCTAAACCACGTGCGACCGTTGTCGAGCCGCTCAACCCCGCCTCAGGAATTCCGGAGGTCGGGATGAGTGGTGGTACAGGTGAGGTCGCAAAGGCGAGTCCCACTGGTGCCTTGAGTAAGGACCAGCAAGGGACCGCCGAAAAAATTATTTAAAAAAAAGCGTCGAAGGCTTTAACAAAGCCTTCGCGTAAGGATTCCCAGACCCAGTCTCTACAGGACAAACAAAAGACTCTCCTGAAGCGGGAGGTCCAAGAGAGATTGGGAAAAGCAAGAGGACCTAAAAAAGTCCTCAATAAATTTTTATTTTTAAAAGATAGTGTTATGGATTGTGAGGATAATTAATTAAATTATATATTAATAGATAATGTCGCTACTACAATGGAATTGTAGGGGTTTCTATGCTCGTGTAGAAGAAATCAAACTAATAATTTCTTCCCTGCATCCTCCCATCTTGTGTTGGCAGGAAACCCACTTCCGCCCAACTGACAACCCGATGCTTCGTGGGTACGATGTATATCGTACCGACAAGCCACTCTTTGATCGGGCTAGCGGAGGTGTGGCTATATTTGCACGTAGCAACATATATCATAAGTTTATAAATATTGTCTCTGATCTCCAAGTGATTGCTGTCAGAGCCTCCCTTCCTATGGAGGTAACCGTATCCTGCATTTACCTCCCACCAGGTGAACGTGTTTCCAAGAGGAGCCTAGAGGCCCTCTTTATACAACTTCCCGCCCCCTATTTCCTCTTGGGGGACTTTAACGCGCATAACCTGGTGTGGGGGTCTAATTTTACAGACACCCGCGGGAGGATGGTGGAGGATATTCTCGTCTCGGGAAACCTGGTGTTAATGAACACCGGGACCCAGACACACTTCTCCACCTTTAATGGTGTATCCTCTGCCATCGACCTAGCCCTATGTAGCCCCGGGATTGCTGCTCACTTCCTTTGGGAGGTTCACTCGGACCTATGTGGCAGCGATCACTTTCCCATTCTGCTTTCACAAATTCAAGATCCCCCCAGTACAGCACGGTTACCCCAATGGGTTCTTAAACGTGCCGACTGGGATAAATTCCGCGAGCTCGCCGTTTTCCACGAATCCCCTTCTCCTGACGTCGATGTAAAGACTGGGTATTTTACTTCGACGGTCATCGCGGCGGCGAGGGCCTCCATCCCTAAATCCTCGCCAAATCCGCGCCACCGTCCCGTTCCCTGGTGGAGCGAGGAGTGTCGGTTGGCTATTTCTGACCGTCGAAGGGCCCTACGTCTTTTTCACCGACGTCCTACTCTGGAGAATCTGGAGTCATTCCGGATTCTACGTGCTCGAGCTCACCGTGTCATTCGTGAAAGTAGAAGAGAGTCTTGGATAAAATTTATTTCAACCCTTACAATATCCACTCCCACAACTAAGGTTTGGGATAATATCCGTAAATTACGTAATAGCAACAATTCCAACAACAATATACCTGCCCTCATGTCGAACGGTTCACGTGTCTCCTCCCCTGTGGAGATCGTAAATGTATTGGGCTCGAAGTTCGCCGCTATTTCTAGCACTGCGAGCTACACTAACGAGTTCGCAGTTCATAAGAAGAATATCGAGCGCCATGCTATTGACTTTGGCCAAAGTCGGGGGGAGGATTATAACTCCCCCCTTACCAAAGATGAACTGACCTATGCCCTGTCCCAGGCCGGCAGCACAGCCTCTGGTCCAGACGACATTCATTACGAGATGTTGCGTCAGCTGCCCCCTGCCGGACAGGCATTTCTTTTAGACCTCTATAATAGTGTTTGGGAATCTCATCAGTTCCCCTCACTATGGAGGCAAGCAACAGTTATACCTATATATATAAATGGCAAGGATAAATTAGAGCCAACTAGCTATAGACCGATAGCTTTAACTAGTTGTGTAATGGCAAGGATAAATTAGAGCCAACTAGCTATAGACCGATAGCTTTAACTAGTTGTGTGTGTAAAATATTGGAAAAAATAATTAATAAGCGACTTATATGGTATTTAGAATCCCGCAATCTGCTATCTAATATTCAATGTGGTTTTCGCCGTAACCGATCCACGGTGGATCACCTTGTCTGTCTAGAGACGGCTATTCGTGACGCTTTTCTCCATAAGCAGCATCTTCTGGCTGTCTTCTTCGATCTGGAGAAAGCGTACGATACCACCTGGCGGTACGGCATTTTGAAAACGCTTTTTAACTGGGGGTTTCGAGGAAACCTTCCTTCTTTTATATCCAATTTTATGTCGGATAGACACTTCCGGGTAAGGTTGAATAACACCTTATCCGATGATTTTATTCAAGAAAATGGGGTGCCTCAGGGTAGTATTCGGAGCTGTACGTTGTTCGCTATCGGGATAAATAGTATTGTGGACAACCTGCGCTCACCTGTTCGTTCATGCCTTTTTGTGGATGACTACGCAATTTATTGCAGTTCATCAAGTCTCCACAGGGCTGAACGACAGATACAACTCGCTGTAAACAATCTATGGTTGTGGGCATCTCGTAATGGCTTTCGCTTCTCTGCGGCCAAGACGACTGTCGTCCACTTCCATAGATTACGCGGAATACAGCCAGCCCCCAATATTTTAATGAACAACGTTGTTTTACCTGTCTCCGAGACCGTAAGGTTTCTGGGACTTTTATTCGATTTTAAACTAACTTGGATCCCCCACATCAAAGAACTGAAAGTGAGGTGTGTTAAAGCTTTGAATTTACTTAAAGTTGTGAGTGGTCGCTCTTGGGGTGCTGATAGGGAAACCTTGATGCGCCTCTATAGGGCCTTGGTGAGATCAAAACTTGATTACGGCAGTTTTGTATATGGTTCCGCTAGACCCTCAGCGTTAAAGATGCTCGATAGCGTCCACCATGCTGGCATTCGACTGGCTACTGGTGCTTTTCGTACCAGTCCAGTCGTCAGCATCTGTGCCGACGCCGGTGAGCCCCCTCTTTCTTACCGGCGGTCTTATCTTCTGGCATCTTACGTGTCGAAACTTCATTGCATGCCAGATCATGTTGCCTACCGCCCTGTTTTTAATCCCCCTAACCGTGTCTTGTATGAAACCAAATGGCGTAGTACAAGGCCGGTTGGGATCCGGATGCTATCGGTTTTCGACACGTGTGGGATAGTGCTGCCAAAGGCTATCCCCATATCACCAGGTCGAGTTTCTCCCTGGAAAATACGCTCTCCGAAATGCCATTTTGATCTTGCCAAGTTCCCTAAAGCGACCACCCCAAACTTTGTATATGAGAGGACCTTTAATGAGCTCCTCTCCACTCGCTTTCTCGGATTTGAGCGAATCTACACTGATGGCTCAAAATCTGGAGCCTCCGTGGGATGTGCTTTTGTTGTGGAAGGATCCAATTTTAAATTTGGTTTACCTAAAGAAACCAGTGTTTTTACGGCTGAATTGTATGCCATTTTTAAATCTTTGTGTTTTATATATCGAAATAGTCACCGTTCTGTTCTCATCTGCACGGATTCCATGAGTGCTCTGTTTGCTTTGTCCGCACTTTATTCCTGGAATCCCCTCGTGCATATAATATATGAACAAATTTTAAAAATTGATTCATTAAGCACCCGGCTCGCCTTTCTCTGGATTCCTGGTCACGCTGGTCTTCCAGGGAATGAACTGGCGGACCAGGCAGCCAAGGAGGCAGCGAGCTTGCCTCCGGAGGCGAGTTTGGGTGTCATGTTTTTAGATCTTAAGGGTTATGTTCGGCGTGGAGTGTTACGCACCTGGCACAAGCAGTGGGTCTCGACCCCTGCTCAGAACAAGCTGCGGTCCATCAGGGACGGTGTGTCGCGATGGCCCTCTTCTATACGAAAGTCTAGAAGAGAGGAGGTCACCGTGACGAGACTCCGCGTCGGGCATACATTTCTAACCCACGGATTTTTACTCAGAGGGGATCCACCTCCAGTGTGTGAATTTTGCGATGCTCCCCTTAGTGTGCACCACATTTTGGTGGAGTGTCGCAGATATGCCCCTATTCACCTGGCCCATGATTTTAAAGGTGACCTTCGTTTTTTATTATGCGACAGCGCTGAAGGAGTTATTTGTTTACTCCATTTTATACGCCAGGCGAATCTTTTTAGTGCCATTTGAGTCACTTTTATAAAGTGGCTCATCTGGATTTTATCTCATATTGAGACCTTTTTAACATTTTAGTATACTTTAATGTGTTTGTCTTGTCGTTTTATCCATTTTAACAAACTTTAATAAAATAACTATTTTAACATGTTAGTTTTGTCTTTTTAACTAATATATTGTTTTAATATGTTTGTTTTGTTTTTTATTAGAGTGATACACCTGTTGTTTTTTTTAGCAGGTGTTTCACTCAATTGTACTTTGAGCCCATTTGAGCACTCCCATGGAGTGTCTCAGGTGGTGAATGATTATATCTCTCCCCTATGGGGATTTTATTATGTTTTAAATATATTTCCAAGGCCCTAATGACCTCGATGTGTCGATGGGCCTCTAAACCACAATAATAATAATATTATTCATTCAAATCTGATGTGACGTCTAATGCATTCCGGGACGTCACCATAAAACATGTTCAAATATAGTCTATTTATTTCAATTATTTTAATTTGATATAAAAATAACTAAACATTTAAACTGATTACAATTCATATACACTTAAAACTTGTCTAACAGAAATTATCTTGGCGCTGACTTTTTAAAACTAACCTCTCCTTTCCGGAACGTCACCATACACACACAGGCTGACGTCACAATACTATAGACGTCACTATATCTCTAGCATAGCTACCACCCTCCAACCTCGGCACTTATTATTATAATTCATTCAAATATAATGTGACGTCCAAATCCGGAACGTCACCACACACAGGTTGACGGCATCACCAAGGCTGACCTCACTCACAGACGCAGTCAATATTATTTTAATAACAGTGACGTAAAACTAGATATAATCGCAATATTATTTTAATAGCAGTGACGTAAAACTAGATATAATCGCACTAATACTACTAGCGACTGTGGTCACTGGAGAGCTTTGCAAGAAAATTTAAAGAGAAAGAAATATGTTACGGACAAAGAAGATTGACAACCTGAGAAAAAAAGATGCCGGCCTTGCTTACAAGAGAAACGAACCCGAGTAACCCGGTACACTTGTGAGTTTGGCAAAAATTCTTATGTTTACAGCATTCAAAATACATTTGTAGTGGTGGCAATTATTAATAGTCCCAAAATGTTGGCTTTTGTTATAATTTTCCAAAACTAATTTATTTGTATTCTCATTTTTTAATTCCAGAATTTTTTTTAGATTATTTTAGCTTGTATTTGTTTCAATTCCTTATTTTACCTATTTAAGAAAATCAGATTTTTATATTTTTCAATTTATTTTTGTAGGTTTTTTTTTTGTGTTTTACTTGTTTAGTGTTTCTAATGTTGTATGTTATAAATGATGTCCGGAAAGTAAGGACGAATTTGACTTTTGCGCCATTTTGTCATATGACGGTTGGAAGCCATGGTTTTTTCATGTTTATTATCTGCGATCCTTCCCATTAGTATCCTGATAGCTTTTGTGTGGTGAGCATTGTTGTTTGATGTTTATCAACGAAATATCTCTTCCTCGTTTCAGGACGAACGGAATCAAATCCTCACCACCCACTGTTGGCTGAATCATGGAGCAGATGACAACTGAGCAACGTATCCAAGTGATAAAAAGTTTTTACAAAGACATTGAAAGTCCCACGGCAACCGTTCGTGAATTGCGTGTGACACTCGGACGTAATGCTGCTCCACCCGAGTCATCAGTTCAGAAGTTTGAGACAACGGGTTCTGTTTCAAACGTTAAGAACACAGGCCGACCACGTTCTGTTCGAACACAAGAAAGCATTGCTGTCGTACGTGACAATGTGACCGTAAGACCCAGAAAATCGGTTCGCCGAAGAGCTCAACAATTGAATCTATCACCAAGTTCACTTCATGAAATCCTTTCAAAATATCTGAAAATGCATGCGTACAAGATTCAACTTACACGAGAGTTGAAGCCTGCAGATCATGGAAAGGGAAATCGATTTGCTCAGTGGGTCTTGACTCGACAAGCGGAGAACAAGAACTTCACCAAAATAATATTTTTCTCAGATGAGGCGCGCTTCCACCTCACTGGGTACGTCAATAAGCAGAACTGCAGAATTTGGGGTAACGAAAATCCGCGAGTGACTGTGGAATATGAGAGGCATCCACAACGCACGACTGTGTCGCACTTCCACCTCACTGGGTACGTCAATAAGCAGAACTGCAGAATTTGGGGTAACGAAAATCCGCGGGTGACTGTGGAATACGAGAGGCATCCACAACGCACGACTGTGTGGGTTCTGGGCAGTAGTGATCGGCCCGTACTTTTTTGAAAATGATGAGGGCGCTGCCGTCACTGTGAACGGCGACCGTTACCGAAACATGCTTTCTGATTGATTTTTCCCTCTTATTGATGAAAATGACGATATTTGGTTTCAACAAGATGGTGCGACATGTTACACATCCCGTGAAACGCATGCTCTGCTGAATGAAAAGTGTACTCATAAAGTTCTCTCTTTGTGTGACTACCACAAGAATGGCCGGCCATATCAAGCGACCTTACTTACGCCTTGCGATTTTTTTTGGTGGGGATTTGTGAAATCAAAAGTGTACGTGGACAAGACAAACCACAAACAATACACCAATTGAAGAGTTAAATTAACAGGGTTATTTATTAACGGCATCCCACCAGATGTTTGTGGACGCGTCATCGAGAACTCCAATGAACGCTTTGCTCGTTGCCACGCGGCCTTGGGTGGTCATATGGGGGATAAATAATTTCATACATAAATGGGAGAAGTTACTTCTTGTTTTTGTAAAAAAAGAATTACATTTTCAATATATTTTGTATGTTCTATAGCACTTTGATATTCATCCCTACTTCCCGGAAACCCTATATTTTGTTTATTGTATAAAGTGTGACTGTAACTTTAATTGTTCCCTAGAGCCTTGTAGAAGTTATTCTATTAATAATAATTATTTTTATTTGCAGAAACAGTTAATATGATCCTTCCAATTGTAGGGGACACTAAAAACTTTAAGACTATCTTATGGACCAAAAATATTTTTATATCAGTTTATACCCTTACGAATGAGTTTAAATAAATACTGATATATGTTATTGTCATGTTACTTTTAATTCGTGTGTTTTTATGGCTTGCTGTGAGATTAATCTATACGTGTATCCGTAAGATACGCACGACCATCCGCGCCCCTCACTCTACCCCACTTCACTCTGACCAAACACAAACCGGTTTGTTTTTGTGAAGAATTGTGCAATGTGCGTGGTGTTCTAATTGGTTGGTTCAAGGTCAAAGCAAACCCTCAGTGTTGTTCATTGCACTTTTGTTTAATTCTAAAGTACTCCTAAATCTGGGACAAGAGGCGTATACATTTTGCCGCTGCTTACTTGCCATCACTACTACTGTCAAAGATTTTTTTTTTTCCGTTTTAATAAATATTTTAAAATTAAAATTAAAATCTTAGAATTAAATTTTTTTAAATAAAAAAATAAAAAGGAATGCTCCGTGCAGACAGGTTTCTTGTAGCCGGGTACGAAAAGCGATGAGCGATCTGCGCAATATGCACAGGCTGTTCCATGAGCGATGTGCGTTGTGCGAAGATAGGAGTGACGAGCGATGTTTGTTGTGCGAAGTAAGAGTGACGAGCGATGAGCGCTGTGCGAATATAGGAGTGACGAGCGATGTGCGCTGTGGGAGGATAGGAGTGACGAGCGATGAGCGCTGTGCGATATAGGAGTGACGAGCGATGTGCGCTGTGGGAGGATAGGAGTGACGAGCGATGTGCGCTGTGGGAGGATAGGAGTGACGAGCGATGTGCGCTGTGGGAGGATAGGAGTGACGAGCGATGTGCGCTGTGGGAGGATAGGAGTGACGAGCGATGTGCGTTGTGGGAGGATAGGAGTGACGAGCGGTGTGCGTTGTGGGAGGATAGGAGTGACGAGCGGTGTGCGTTGTGGGAGGATAGGAGTGACGAGCGGTGTGCGTTGTGGGAGGATAGGAGTGACGAGCGGTGTGCGTTGTGGGAGGATAGGAGTGACGAGCGGTGTGCGTTGTGGGAGGATAGGAGTGACGAGCGGTGTGCGTTGTGGGAGGATAGGAGTGACGAGCGATGTGCGTTGTGGGAGGATAGGAGTGACGAGCGATGTGCATTGTGGGAGGATAGGAGTGACGAGCGGTGTGCGTTGTGGGAGGATAGGAGTGACGAGCGGTGTGCGTTGTGGGAGGATAGGAGTGACGAGCGGTGTGCGTTGTGGGAGGGCGTTGTGGGAGGATAGGAGTGACGAGCGATGTGCGTTGTGGGAGGATAGGAGTGACGAGCGATGTGCGTTGTGGGAGGATAGGAGTGACGAGCGATGTGCGTTGTGGGAGGTGCAATGTTTGCCAGCATATATTGCCTGCGTTTTACGCAGAAAAAGGCCTAAGCAGTCTCTTTTGTCGTTAATTTTGAACGTGTCTTCAACAAGAGAGCTAAAGTCTCTCCCAAACTAGCTGCAAATATAAAAGTTCATTTATTTTTAAGAAAAATATAGTACAAGCCTTTACATTTTATGTAAACTTAATTTTATTTTTGCTATAGTAAGAATTTTAAAATTGAGATATTTTTTTTCACTTAGTTTTGTAACAATACAAAACGTTCTGAAATGTGGCCCCCTAATAATTTTCAATGTTCAATGTGACTCATGGTCAAAACTAATTCGACACGCCTGCTGAAAGATAACACTTACGGTTTTCCCATTATACGGAATAAAGAAGAAAGAGTTTTAAAATGTTTCCAGTCTGTTAAATAGTTAAGAAAATGGGGTCGTACTGACATTATGACAGAAGTTATAAAGAAATGCACAACATTTGTTGCTGTTTGTCAGGTTGTAGAAAATGCTGTAGATATGACTGAAGCCAGAGTTTCTCACTGGGCGAAATAAAATTGGAGAGGCGCAGCTGCGAGCGCTTTTCTCTTCGCAGCCACCAACTACTGCATGTTTTGTGGAATATGTTAAGCAGGCTCATTTCCAAACTATTCTATGGTTATCTGCAAATAGCCCATCTTTATCAGGCATTGATCCAGCATTAATTGGATGGCAGGTTAAAGAAGAACACAAACAACTCATTCCCAACGCCATCCCAGAGAGCACTGCAATAGCACCCGAATATATTTTGGAACTGGCAAAGTGCTCATGTCGGTCCGATGAACCCTCTATTACTATGAGATGTGCCTGGCGAGGTAGTAATATTTCATGCAGCTTAATGCGTCAATGCTTTCATGAAGGGAAAAAGTGTTATAACCCTCAAACCAAAATTGCCGAAGAATTAACATAACAGACCCCAAACCAAAATTACTGAAGCAATAACAGAAAATGACTCAAGATTATTTATTTTAGCTCGCTTTATGCTTTTAATTTTTTTTAATGAATATGTTGTTGTTGGAAATTTATTCTTCTTTTCAGATTATTACAATTTGAAGCTCCAGCTTTAGAGAAATATTTTCTTTGATATTATAATGTGATCAATGTATTAAAAAATGTGCTGAATTTTAATCCTTTTAGTTATTATTTGTGTGGACTGAACTAATAAAATGGCATCAACACCTAAAACTTGGAAATCAACATGCTGTAATTAATTAATTCGATGAAGCCAAACAAAGAAAAGTAAAAATGTTATATCCAGTATTGGAATGGATGGTTAAAATGAAAGCAGTCTTAAAATTGAACAATGTAATGTGATTATTATAGAGAGAAATTATCTAGATTAGAAAGTTCTGGGACTGATTTTTGATTTAGAAAATGATTGCATTGTTAATACAGCTGAAATAAATATTGGTAGTGGTCGTGACATTGTTGATAATATTGCAATATTTGATTCATTAAACTCAAGTTTACAAACAATAAAAGTCTCACAAATCAAGAAAAAAAGACCGTATGAAGTAAAATATTCAAGGACGAAGATGAAAAGAATACATAGATCCATTAAAAAACTGCTTTATTTATTGAATCAAGTATAGTGAATTCCCAACAATGTCACATGGTGATGAAATGATTTCCCAACTGAAATAAAAATTTCATTCTTCTAATTTCAAAAGTGTACACCTACAAATACTGACATTGGTGCCTATGAGTTGGAGTATTAATAAAATACAGAAAGAATTTGGCACTTCTAATTTTATGGCAAAAAAAAAAGCGGGATAATGATTAATGTTATACGTTCACGTTTGATTTAGGAATAATATTTGGCTTTCCCTTAACTTCTAAGTCTGTCTTAATAATAAAAGTAATGTATATGTTTATAATTTGGGATGTAATGATTTTAATAGTAACAATGGATTTATGTGTGTATGGCCAGAAACAGAAGGGTCCCAGGATTCACAAGAAATATCCACAACTTGGTTAGCCTTATGATAGGCACGCGTATCCACCAGATACGGCCAGTTTGAGTTAGCTCCTGTTTCATGGAAATCAGGGGATTCCCACTCTCGGCTATTCTTCCACCTCCACCAGACCAGTCGACAGTCTTCTTCGAACCTCTGTAGCGTTGACCTTGGTTCCGATATAGCCTGTGCCGTATACGACAGATATGCACGATCGCTTTTGTAAGTTTCTCCACTTTTAACTCCAACTTGCATTTGATTTTATAATAATAGCATCAAAAGTATTATTACACGTTTTGTTTTTCCTTTGTTTCATACTGGCTGTGAAAAAGATACATCATATATATCAAATACGCGTAACCATCTATGTATATTTTTTTCTTTTTCGGGCAATATGACTTGTCAAAAGAAATGTTCTGACTTTAACGATCCTGTGGATGCCGAAGCCATAAGAAACGCAATTATCAATGAAGCTAGTGATGAGGATTGTTTGGATGAAAGTGATACAGATGAAGAGCATATTATGAGAATGTGATTCGAAATAGGAAAAAAGTGATGTTTCTAGCAAAGAAGACGACAAAAATGACTATACTGATTGCTATAGAGCCATTCAGAAGAATAATACTAAGCACATAAACTTTTGTAAATGGCACAAAAATACTCATGCGTAGTAAAAGCGCGAAACAACATTTTGCTCCATCTGCCAGGTCAAACCAAAATTATCTCGGATATTCTTAAAAAATGGAAATCCTGTTCAGTAATATGCACCGGAGAGAACACAAATAAATATGTGCTTTCTATAAAAAAATGATTGTTCTCGCTGGGGAAATGGGGAACTCGCAAGTTTATGTTGACATCTTTGTTCTCCTCTTAGTCACCTGGCTCTTACATGGTACCTCATACGGTTCAAGCATGCAGAGCGTCACTATAATAGTCTATCTAGCCTTTCTAATGCGAATAGTGCCTGGTGTAGGTGGAAACTCTACATTTGGTCTTATTGGTCTCGGGATATGCATAACCATAGCGGTTATGGCCATTCCTGGAATGTGGGCCACAGTCATTGCTATTTCGAAAGACGCCATGGCCCAGGTGCATGCCAACACCCACGCAGATACTAGCATCCCAGGTACAGTTTACGGCGTGTTCCACCAGCTTGGTCGGCCTGACTTCGCGATTTACATAGCTTCAACCTCCATTTTAGACGCCCTACGCTACATGGTGGGAGATTTTGCTGTGGCGTGGCTAATATAGATGACTTAGCAGGGCCTTGGTAAATGCTACCTCGGTTAAGACCAAGTCTACACAGCCTCGTAGGACAGCTTCCGCTCGTATATACACTGGAGCGTGGTGGGTCCTCTTTTTAGGGGACACCTTCCTGGCCTGTTAAGACGGACATGCGTTTAAATTACTGATGATGGTTTTATATTACATTTTGGCATGGCTCGCCTAGTTCTACAGGGGTGCCGACGTCTGGAATACTCGTGGGCAGGGTATCGTTTTGACGGACGCCCGCTCCAAATTCAGGGTTTTTTTCGGCGAGGGCCCGCGTGGACTCAAGATTGCTCATCCTACGACTGGGATTAATGCTTTCGGCAGTATTGTTTGTAGCCAAGGCCTTTAACAATATTTCTACGGGATTATTCTTGCTGTCGGTCTTGGCTGTTCAATCGGAAAAAGCAATGACAATCGTGCTTGCTGTCCTGACCCAAAATCTGACTATGCTAGCCTAGGCCTTTATGTAGGTAAAACCTTTGACCCGATCACTAGATGAATCCGCAGTCGAAGCCCATAACCCGACATACGGTCAGAACCGAGGGGGTTTTGGAACTTCTACCAGTAAGGATGATCTTCAGCCTCCCTAATAGTGTCTAGTTGCTGTTTCCCTACCGTTGACGACTAAGCTCTGTTATAATGACTATTCTTTAAGTACGAAGTGCACAACATCCAAGCGGTTACTCATGGACGTGCACAGAATAAATATTTAAAAAGTTCGGAAAGGAATATCCTTAAAATAAAAAGCTAGCCAGTAGATTTCGCCGAATACTGGCATGCATACTGGTATCTAGTTAGTAATAAAAATTTAGGTTTCTTCAAAGAACATCGCCAGAGAAACTGATGAAATTGAAATTAAATCTCTATTTGGATTACTACATTTAGCTGGGGTTTACCACGCCAATCGTCTAAATCTTCTAGAATTATGGAAAATGAACGCTTTCAAACAGGTCATGAGTCTGAAGAGATTCCTATTTTGATGCGATGTATCCACTTTGATGACATATAAACCAGAGAATACTGAAAAAACGATCGCCTAGCACCCGTAAGAGAAACTTTATGAAGAATTCGTTGAGAACTGCCAAAAGTGCTACTAACTTGGTGAAAACGTTACCAATGATGAGAAACTAGGATTTCAAGAAAGATGCTAATTTATTCAATACGTCCCCAAAGAGCCAAGGAAATACGGGATTAAAATGTATGCAATGGTGTACTCCAGTGTGTTCTACACGTATAATATTGAAATGTATGCCGGAGTACAACCGAAAGGGCCATTTTCAGTCGGCAACAAACCGAGAGATGTTGGGAAAAGAATGACTTCTCCCATCTTCAATACAGGTATAAATATAAAAAACAATAATTGGTTTTCAGCTTTCATTTTGCTCAAAGGAATTTAAAATTACGAAAAAACGCGGACCTCTAACATGTTTGTTTGGTTACAGCCTACTAAAGGAGGGGTTGATACAGTCGGCAAGCTTTGTGAATCTTACAATGTTGCCAGGAACACAAAACGGTGGCCTCTTTGTCATTTTCTTTTCCATGCTGAACGTCGCAGCTATCAACGCTTTCATCATTTTCACGGCGAATACTCAAGGGAAGCTAAAAAGAAGAGAATTCCTTCGGAGGCTTTCGGATGATCTTGTTGAGGAGAACGTTCAGCGACTGTGGTCACTGGAGAGCTTTGCGAGAAAGTTTAAGAGAAAGCAAAATGTTACGGACAAAGAAGATAGACAACCTGAGAAAAAAAAAGATGCCGGCCTTGCTTACAAGAGAAACGAACCCGAGTAACACAGTTCACTTGTGAGTTTTGCAAAAAAATTCTTATGTTTACATCATTCAAAATACTGAGCAACGTATCTAAGTGATAAAAAGTTTTAACAAAGACAGTGAAAGTCCCACGGCAACCGTTCGTGAATTGCGTGTGACACTCGGACGTAATGCTGCTCCAAACAAATCATCAGTTCGGAAGTTTGAGACAACAGGTTCTGTTTCAAACGTTAAGAAAACAGGACGACCGCGTTCTGTTCGAAAACAAGAAAACATTGCTGTCGTGCGTGACAATGTGACCGTACGCCCCAGAAAATCGGTTCGCCGACGCTCAACAATTGAATTTATCACAAAGTTCACTGCATGAAATCATTTCAAAATATCTGAAAATGCATGCGTACAAGATTCAAATTACACAAGAGTTGAAGCCTGCAGATCATGGAAAGAGACATCGATTTGCTCAGTGGGTCTTAACTCGACAAGCGGAGAACAAGAACTTCACAAAAATAATAATGTTCTCAGATGATGCGCACTTCCACCTCACTGGGTACGTCAATAAGCAGAACTGCAGAATTTAGGGTAACCAAAATCCGCGAGTGGCTGTGGAAGATGAGAGTCATCTACAACGCGCGACTGTGTGGTGTGGGTTCTGGGCAGGAGTGATCGGCCCGTACTTTTTTGAAAATTATGAGGGAGCTGCCATCACTGTGAACGGCGACCGTTACCGAAACATGCTTTCTGATTGGTTTTTCTCTCGTATTGATGAAAATGACGATTTTTTGTTTCAACAAGATGGTGCGACATGCCACACATCCCGTGAAACAATTGCTCTGCTGAATGGAAAGTTTCCTCAAAAAGTTATCTCTTTGCGTGGCAACCAGGAAATGCCTGCCAGATCATGCGACCTTACTTACGCCTTGTGACTTTTTTTGAGGGGATTTGGGAAATCAAAAGTTTACGTGGACAAGACAAACCACAAACAATACACCAATTGAAGAATGAAATTAAAAGGGTTATTTATTAATGGCATCCCACCAGATGTTTGTGGACGCATCATCGAGAACTCCAATGAAAGCATTGCTCGTTGCCGCGCGGCCTTGGGTGGTCATGTGGGGGATATCATTTTTCATACATAAATGGGAGAAGTTACTTCATGTGCTTGTAAAAGAAGCATTACATTTTCAATAAATTTTGTATGTTCTATAGCACTTTAATATTCGTCCCTACTCCCGGACACCCTAGATTTTGTTTATTGTATAAAGTGTGACTAACTTTAATAGTTCCCTAGAGCCTTGTGGAAGTTATTCTATTAATAATAATTATTTTGCTTTGCAGAAACAGTTAATATGATCCAGCCAATTGTAGGGGACACTAAAAACTTTAATAAATGCTTAGATATATTATTGCCATGTTACTTTTAATTCGTGTTTTTATGGCTTGCTGTGAGATTATTCTATACGTTTATCCGTAAGATACGCACGACCATCCGCGTACCTTTTGAGGGATACGCCTATCGGAAGGTTCAAAAAAACATTACATTACAAGCTGGTGAGCACAAGCACATTTTTTCGTATTTAGATTCCTTCACGGGTCATTATTATTATTATTATTATTATTATTATTATTATTATTATGGTTTAAAGGCCCATCGACACATCTAGGTCATTAGGGCCTTGAAATATATTAAAAACATAATAAAATCCCCATAGGGGAAAGAGATAAAACATTCACCATCTGAGACACTCCATAGGAGTGCTCAAATGGACTCTTGGTATAAATTAAGTGATACACCTGCTAAAAAAAAACCACAAGTGTATCACCCCAATAAAAAGACAAAACAAACATATTAAAATATAACACGTTAAAAAGACAAAACCTGTTAAAATGATAATACGTTAAAAAGACAAAACAACATGTTAAATTGTAATAAAACCGTTAAAAAGATCTCAATATGAGATAATATCCAAAAGAGCCACTTTATAAAAGTGACTCAAATGGCATTAAAAAGATCCGCCTGGCGTATAAAACGGAGTAAACAAATAACTCCATCCGCACTATCGCGTAATAAAAAACGTAAGTCACCTTTAAAATCAAGAGCCAGACGGATAGGGGCTAGTTTGCGACACTCCACCAAAATGTGATGCACACTAAGGGGAGTATCACAAAACACTCACACTGGAGGTGGATCCCCTCTTAGTAAAAAACTATGGGTCAATGAAGTATGCCCGACGCGGAGTCTCGTCACGATGACCTCCTCTCTTCTAGACTTTCGTATAGAAGAGGGCCATCGCGACACACCGTCCCTGATGGACCGAAGCTTGTTCTGAGCGGGGGTCGAGACCCACTGCTCGTGCCAGGTGCGTAAGACTCCACGCCGAACATAACCCTTTAGATCTAAAAACATGACACCCAAACTCGCCTCCGGAGGCATACGTGCTGCCTCCTTGGCTGCCTGGTCCGCCAGTTCATTTCCTGGAAGACCAGCGTGACCAGGAATCCAGCAAAAGGCGAGCCAGGTGCTTAATGAATCAATTTTTAAAATTTGTTCGTGAATCATCCGCACGAGAGGATTCCACGAGTAGAGAGTGGACAATGCCAACATAGCACTCATGGAATCCGTGCAGATGAGGACAGAACGGTGACTACTTCGGTATACAAAACACAAAGATTTAAAAATGGCATATAATTCAGACGTAAAAATACTGGTTTCTTTGGGTAAACCAAATTTAAAATTGGATCCTTCCACAACAAAAGCACATCCCACGGAGACGCCAGATTTAGAGCCATCAGAGTAGATGCGCTCAAATCCGTGAAAGCGAGTGGAGAGGAGCTCATTAAAAGTCCTCTCATACACAAAGTTTGGGGTGGTCGCTTTAGGGAACTTGGCAAGATCAAAATGGCATTTCGGAGGGCGTATTTTCCAGGGAGAAACTCGACCTGGTGATGTGGGGATAGCCTTTGGCAGGACTATCCCACACGTGTCGAAAACAGATAGCATCCGGATCCCAACCGGCCTTGTACTACGCCATTTAGTTTCATACAAGACACGGTTAGGGGATGAAATACAGGGCGGTAAGCAACATTATTTGGCATGCAATGCAGTTTCGACACGTAAGATGCAAGGAGGTAAGACCACCGGTAAGAAAGAGGGGCTCACCGGCGTCACAACAGATGCTGACGACTGGACTGGTACGAAAAGCACCAGTAGCCAGTCGAATGCCAGCATGGTGGACGCTATCGAGCATCTTTAACGCCGAGGGTCTAGCGGAACCATATACAAAACTGCCGTAATCAAGTTTTTATCTCACCAAGGCTCTATAGAGACGCATCAAGGTTTCCCTATCAGCACCCCAAGAGCGACCACTCACAACTTTAAGTAAATTCAAAGCTTTAACACACCTCACTTTCAGGTCTTTGATGTGGGGGATCCAAGTTAGTTTAAAATCGAATAAAAGTCCCAGGAACCTTACGGTCTCGGAGACAGGTAAAACAACGTTGTTCATTAAAATATTGGGGGCTGGCTGTATTCCACGTTATCTATGGAAGTGGACGACAGTCGTCTTGGCCGCAGAGAAACGAAAGCCATTACGAGATGCCCACAACCATAGATTGTTTACAGCGAGTTGTATCTGTCGTTCAGCCCTGTGGAGACTTGATGAACTACAATAAATTGCGTAGTCATCCACAAAAAGACATGAACGGACAGGTACGTGCACGTTGTCCACGATGCTATTTATCGCGATAGCGAATAACGTAGTGCTTAAAATACTACCCTGAGGCACCCCATTTTCTTGAATAAAATCATCGGATAAGGTGTTGTTTAACCTTACCCGGAAGTGTCTATCAGACATAAAATTAGATATAAAAATAGGGAGGTTCCCCCGGAACCCCAATTAAACAGGGTTTTTAAAATGCCGTACCGCCAGGTGGTGTCGTAAGCCTTCTCCAAATCAAAAAAGACAGCCAAGAGGTGCTGTTTATGGAGGAAAGCGTCACGAGCTGCTGTCTCAAGGCGAACAAGGTGATCCACCGTGGATCGGTTACGGCGAAAGCCACATTGCATATTGGATAGTAGATTGCGGGATTCTAGATACCATATAAATCTTTTATTGATCATTTTCTCTAATATTTTGCATACACAACTAGTTAAGGCTATCGGTCTATAACTAGTTGGCTCTAATTTATCCTTGCCACTTTTATATATTGGGATAACGGTTGCTTGCCTCCACAGTGTTGGGAATTGACGAGATTCCCAAACACAATTGTAGAGGTCTAAGAGGAACGCCCGTCCAGCAGGGGGCAGTTGGCGCAACATTTCGTAATGGATATCATCAGGGCCAGAAGTTGTATTGCCCGCCTGGGACAGGGAATAGGTAAGTTCCTCTTTAGTAAAGGGGGAGTTATAATCCTCCCCCGACTTTGGCCAAAATCAATAGTAAGGCGCTCGATGCTGCGCTTATGCACCGCGAACTCGTTAGAGTAGCTCGCAGTGCTAGAAATAGCGGCGAACATCGAGCCCAATACATTGGCGACCTCCATAGGGGAGGAGACAAGTGAACCGTTAGACATGAGTGCGGGTATATTATAAATGGTATTTTTGCTACTACGTACTTTACGAATGTGATCCCAAACCTTGGTTGTGGGAGTGGAAATAGTAAGGGTAGAAATAAACTGTCTCCAAGACTCTCTTCTGCTTTCTCGAATAATACGGCGAGCTCTAGCACGTATAATCCGGAATGACTCCAGATTCTCCGAAGTAGGACGTCGATTAAAGATACGCAGGGCTCTTCGACGGTTAGAAATAGCCAGCCGGCATTCCTCGTTCCACCAGGGAACAGGACGGTGGCGCGGGTTTGGCGAGGATTTAGGGATGGATGCCCTCGCCGCCGTTATGACCGTCGAAGTAAATTGCCCTGCCTTAACATCGACGTCGGGAGAATGGGGTTCGTCGAATAAGGCGAGCTCGCGGAATTTATCCCAGTTAGCACGTTTAAGAACCCATTGGGGTAACCGTGCTGTACTGGGAGGATCTTGGATTTTTGAAAGCAGAATTGGAAAGTGATCGCTGCCACATAGGTCCGAGTGAACCTCCCAAAGGAAGTGAGCAGCAATCCCGGGGCTACATAGAGCTAGGTCGATGGCAGAGGATACACCATTAAAGGTGGAGAAGTGTGTCTGGGTCCCGGTGTTCATTAACACCAGGTTTCCCGAGACAAGAATATCCTCTACCATCCTCCCGCGGGCGTCTGTAAAATTAGACCCCCACACCAGGTTATGCGCGTTAAAGTCCCCCAAGATGATATAGGGGGCGGGAAGTTGTATAAAGAGGGCCTCTAGAGTCCTCTTGAAAACACGTTCACCTGGTGGGAGGTAAATGCAGCATATTGTTACCTCCATAGGAAGGGAGACTCTGACAGCGATCACTTGGAGATCAGAAACAATATTAATATTCTTATGATATATAGTACTTCGTGCGAATATAGCCACACCTCCGCTAGCCCGATCAAAGAAAGGCTTGTCGGTACGATACACATCGTACCCACGAAGCATCGGGTTGTCAGTTGGGCGGAAGTGGGTCTCCTGCAAACACAAGATGGAAGGATGCAGGGAAGAAATTATTAGTTTGATTTCCTCTGCCCGAGCATAGAAACCCTACAATTCCATTGTAGTAGCGACATAAGTTATTAGTATGAAATTTAGTTATCCTCGCAATCCATTTCACTATCCTTTAAGAATAAAAATTTGTTGAGGCCCTTTTTAGGCCCTCTTGACTTTCCCAGTCTCTCCTGTACCTCTCGCTTCAGGAGAGGCTTCGGCTTATTTTGGGGAGACTGGGGAGTCGGATTCTCTTTCGAAGGCTTTAAGGCCTTAGACGCTTTTTTTATATAATGTTTTTTCGGCGGTCTCTCGCTGGTCCTTCTTCAAGGCACCAGTGGGACTCACCTTAGCGGCCTCAACTGTTCTGCAACTCGTCCCCACCTCAGGTAGCACAGAGGTGGGTGTGAGAGGCTCAACAACGGCCGCCCTTGTTTTAGTAGGGGATTACCCGAGGCGGGCTCGGGTCGGTTCCCCGAGGTGGACCCGGGGGGCTCCCCGAGGTGGATTTGGGGGGCTCCCGAGGTGGATTCGGGGGGGATAACCGAGGTGGACTCGGGGATGTTCTCGAAGGAGGGCCACAAGGAGAACTCCTAGGTGGCACAGGTGGTGGAGACAACATCTCCGAAGTTGTCACCTTGGGCACTAATTTCATCGCCACCGTTGCCGGCGCGATATTACTATTTTTTCTCGAGTAGAGGTCAGTGGCACGGGTCTCGAAGAAGGCTTTGAAATGTTAACTGCGCAATGGCAGTTGGGGCAATTGATATTCTGGGAAACTATCTGACTGTAAGAGGTCTGAAATACCGGAGCTTGGCTAGATGCGTATTCTTTGCGTGCTTGGTTGTATGGAATCTTCTTTTCAGTTTGTATCTCAAGCACTTTTTTCTCCACCTTCCATTTCGGACAGGCCCGAGACCAAGCAGAGTGCGAACCCTTGCAGTTAACGCAGAATTTAGGAGACTCACACGGTGTATCGTGAGCCTCCTGTCCGCAATCCGCACAGGTTGGCTTACCACGGCATCGCAGCTTCGTATGCCCAAATTCCTGGCACTGAAAACAGCGCCGAGGGTTAGGGACATACGGCCGGACCCTGAGCACGTGGAAACCCGCTCGGACCTCCTTTGGAAGGGTTGGAGTCGCAAAGGTAAGGATATAAGTTTCAGTCTTTTTCTCACTGCCGTTCTTTTTCACTACTATGCGGTATACTTCAGTGACATTCTGAGGGGCTAGCTCCTCACAGATTTCCTCAATGCTAACGCAGTCGAGGTCATAGCGTCGAGGTCATAGCAAGTGACCACTCCCTTGCAAACATGAGGAACCTGTGGGGTTCCACCTTCACCAGTATACGAGACGTATTGCTCAACGGTATTTCTTTAAGAGCGAGTATGTTGCCTGATTGTATGTCGGATGTTGTCTGAATGAGAATGGTGCCGTCACGAATTTTCTTATAGACACACTTGCCTTGGCTGCACCATTTATCGCTCTTTCGAGGATAAATGGGCTCACCCGTTTCATGTTCTCATCTTCGTCCACTCGAGACATTACCAGGAAGCGGGGCTGGGGCCTCACCACCTCCTGGATTTCTTCTAATTGAGGGCTAGACGGCCTTACCCGTTTTCCGCCTCTTATCGATATTACGGCCCTGTGAGGGGCCGGGCAGTGAGTTGCCAGCAGGGTTTGGCAGTACGGTGCCAGCGGCGACAAAATTATCGGCCATGCCGTAATTGGGGACAACCTACACAGTACTCGGATCGTAGACCCAGGGTGATCCAAGTTGGTACTACCACATATGGCCCTGTTAACTGTCCCGACGAGAGGCTATATACGACGCTAGACATGACAACCTTCGCATAGAGCATCGCCGAGACAGAGGTCGTCGCAGCAAGGGGTGTAGGAAAGTGCCAATTTTACGTCCGGGCCCTCATGAACGCAACCGATCTTTTCCCAAAGTAGGGTACCCGGTTATTGTCATCCCTAAGGCCCTTCTACTAAGGTATTGCAACCGGCGCACTTTCATTTAGGAGCTCAAGGCAGTGGTATCCAATAATAAACAGAGAAGAGCCGGGTTAGTTTGCCAAGGTCGTCAACGGAAAGGCCAAAGGCCTCTGTGCAGGATGAACGGTGGGGGAAAGGAAGAAAAAGGTAAGGATAGATAAAGCGAAGGGGGAAGAGTGAAAAAAGGGGGAAAGTGAAGGAAGAAGAAAATAATGTGAAAGGAAAGATATAGGATAGGTTTTTTCCCACACGAGGTACGTCCTGCACAGAAGCCTCCCCTTTTAGTCGCCTCTTACGACAAGCAGGGTTACTGCGGGACTATTCTAAACCCCGTCCCGCAGGGGGGTTCACGGGTCATAAAAGCAACATTAAAACAGGTTTGAGTTTGATGAGCATAGTTCAAAGCTCCGATAAAAAGGAAAACACTATTGATTTGAAGTTTTTGATGTACGTTATTTACTTGCTCACTCACTCGAACTTTTGAGTGATTGAAATGAAAGCTCGTAAAAATAAGAACATATTCTACCCCCATAAGATTGATACGACATAGTACACGTCAATGTAAGAGCAAAAAATCCGTTTTTGAAATTATAAATGGAAGATTTTTTTGTCAGCGAAACCCCTTAGAAGACTATATCACAAGTAGAAAAAGCAGAAAAAAACTTTCGACGATAAATATGTAAATTGGCTACAAATAAAGTGAATTTGACTAGAAAGGTCATAGACATTATTCAGTCAGGAACACTGAGTTGTGATGAATTTCCTTTTTCTAAATCAAACAATGAAAAATCTGGTGGTGTAGGTCGACACCATTTTGAATAATATTAAACAAACATTACTTTATCCTGTTTGTCCTATTAAAAAGACATGTTGGATTTGTTGGAACATGACTATTATGAGAAACATGAACTATTGCAACGATGACTATTATGAGAAAATAATGACCACTAAAAAACCAAAAGCAAGAATTGGGATTGTGATATTGACTAATGGACATTAGTTAAAAGATGAAATAAACTAGAAACATACTAAACAATTTTCAGCTGACAAGTCGACTAACTCAAATATGTCAATAATAAATTTACTTTTTTTGGTATTGTTTAAAATATTCATCAAAGACAAAAAATTAATATGTGTCAAGTTATGTTTATGTTTACATTATAACAATATGGATTTGTATTGTTATTTAATTTAGCCTCAATTTTCAATCAAGTCTTTCACATCCATTGATTAATCTCAATTTTATCTTTTTAAGAGTTAAATCATTTGGCTTCTGAATAGCACCAATGTTGCTCGCCAAACATAAAAATGATTATGCAGTTACTTTAAAACATAGGTTATTTTTAATGGCTTCGAATGTTGAGATTGTTTTTGTCAGAAAAAAAATTCTGCTTAAGTATTTTAGCTAGTTCCTGTTCAGGATCAAAATAGCAAATAAAAAAATATTTACCTCATAGGACTGGTCAAATACATATTAACATGATCATAGTAATTTAAAAATTTAACCATGAAATTGTATCATTATGTTAAATTCAAAGTCTTATTTATTGAACCTCTTCACCCGCCTTTCCCCCCAATCAATCATGATGCCCATAAGGATTAAACCCGACATACAAAAATTATGTAAAGTTTTTGACCACCTACCCACACCATAGTGTTTAATTTTCTGCAACTTTTTATTTTTATCACAAATACTTTCTTAATTATTTGCTAATGTTATTTTTCTTTTCTTTTATATACTTATTTCTATTTTTAGTGTTTTATCTCGCATTTATGTATAAAATTTACTTACTATCACACATTTTTCAAAATTATCTTGACTGTAAAATTGTAATGGTACTGCTGTCTTTTATGTTTTGTGTATTTTGTTGAAAAAGTTTGGTTTTGATTGTTTTAACTTTATTTCATGATAAAATATTTATAATGCTTCTTAATCTTTTAAAATTTAAATTAAACGTAAAATTTCAATTTCTGTAAATTCATAGTCCTAAAAGTGAGCTCTAGCTCTTTAGATCATGTAATTAATTATCAAATAAAAAAATTTAAAAAAATCAGACCCAAGTTTGGTAGCTCTAAGCATTGTAGACAAAATAAATGTGTAAACCTCTACTAGTTGTTTTTATACATAAATAAAAAATATGTATGTTACAAAATATCACTAACTATAGTAACTTAATTTCTTTAAATAGTTGTATACGCATAAGAAAGACTTTTAAACTAAAATATAAAATAATTGTTGGCCTTGAAAATATCTCAAGACATATCGAGGGTTAAGAGCTGAGACCTCGTATCTGACATTTTTAACGAAAATGAGTTAGGGACATCAAAATTATTGAAAAAAAAAGCTGCGTTTTTCTGTTGAGACCACGTAAACTGAATAACTGATGTTAAAATTATTATTAAGTGTTAAAGATACCTCGTAACAATTCTTACAAGAAAACACCAAATGAGACACGTATCTACAGGGAAACAAAACCTCGTTAACTGCTAGTAAAATAAAATATCAGTTGAGAACCTTTATCTCCAAGTGTTTCATGTATAGCTATGTCATTCAATTAACTTCAGTAAAATACATTTTTTTTTAATTTTTACAGTTAAAAATTATGGATATTCTAGTGTCAGTAGTACAGACCAGTATGTGGAGGAAGAAGAAATTTCACCACCTCGAGCTGGTTGGTGAAAAAGTAATTTTGGGAGTTCCTTTGGGAAAAAAAAAAAAACAAAGAACAAATGTACTGATCCAAGAAAAAATTATTAAGAGGAACAAAGGGAGGATTTTCACAAAACCCACTTCTTCTGTATGTGTCAAGAAAATCCTCATACATCAATTAAAGACACATTTGAAAACGAAGATCAAAAGGGCAGAATTCATTTCCCAGTGCTATTTGGTGGAAAAACCATTACTTTGGAGCTCCCAGTTATTAAAGTTCAGATCTTTCTGGTCAGAATATTTTATTAAGGAGATAAGAAGAAAAATTGGACAATATAAAATGTAGGGAAGTTAATAAAACTATCAGGACAGAAACAAAATTTCTTCTGGTTAACAGGATAGGTCCCCCATTGTGAAATCAACAAATTGAAAATCCAGTAAAAACAAATTAAAGATACAGGTGACCGGTGGGTCTAGGGTAAAGTGTCAGAATTCTGAGCTGGCGGCCGGGGGTTCAATCCTCGGTCCCGGCACAGATTTATCGGTTTTTCCAAACCCTTCCTACACCCTCTGACAAGACATCTTGTGAATGTGTGGAATGCAGGCCCCACCGTGGTTTGGATTCCACGTTAAACTGTAAAGGGCCTTCATTTTCATCTCCAATCACCCTACCATTACACATTAGCGTAAGTCGTATAACCCAACGGTATAAGACCGTGCTAAAAAATAATAATAATAATTACGATACAGACTCTCCATAACAGATCTACCCAGGAAATGAACTAAACCAAAGTGCTCTTATAGTGGAAATGGGATCTAAACAAAACAACAGAAAAATAAAACAATTGATCCAGACGGTCCGAACTGGCAACCCCTAAGTGAAGAATTTAAACACAAGGAAATACAGAAGAATCTAAAAGAAAAGAAAAGGACAAGGCAATCCTAATGAATGGAAAGGGAAAAAGAAATAAAGATTTTACGTGAAAAGGTTTAAACATATCTTTTGAATCGAAGGAAAAAAAATTGAAACAGTACCAGAAAGAAAAGAAAAAAAGGAAGCTAGACCTTGTTGTAGCCTTAAGAAAGTGTAAAGTCAAAAAGTTCGGGATTGTAAATCAGGTTTCTGAAAAAAAGAAACCCAAAACCAACTATTTAAAACTTTTTGGAAAGGAGCTGGGACCAACGTAAAATTTACATCTCTTCTTTGGTGGTGATGAAGCCTACTTCAAGAAAAAACAAAAAATAATCATTCCAGACGAGGCGGGACACTATTTACACTCTTAAAGTAAATAATGGTCACATACCAAGTGTGCAAGAAATTATTTTTGTCTACTTTTGATTTGAAAGAGTGGACTGTACACCATTGGGCTAGAAATTCAAGGGATGGAATGCATGCTAGCCAGAAAACTTAAATGAAAAAAGAATCCTGATTTTCCAAACGGATAAAGTTAGGGAAGGAATTTTTGGTAGATTTTTTAAAATTCCTTATCAAAACTTCCATCCCTATTGTAGGAAAGACCAAAATAAACTATACTTAGAACCAATAAAGGATAGTGTGAGTGAATTATATGAAAATATAAAGCAAAGTGTGTTGAACAAAATAAAAAAAAACCTCAGTCACTTCACCTTTGATGCTGTAAATGAATAAAATGAATAAAAAAAAAAAAAGGGGGGGGGGGGGGGGGGGGGGGGGGGGAAACTGCTGTACTACAGGTAAAACAATGGATGAGAGGTTGGAAAGACATATTGCAAGAAAAAACCGGGCCAGAGAAAAAAATCTAAGGATAAAGAAGATGCATGAAAGAAATGTACTAACAACAGTAGACCCCCAGGCATTAAAGTTCACCCTTTTAAAATAAAAGCAAGTGCTATTTATGATAAAAAAAATTAAAATGTCACAATACATTGTTTACAATCTAACAAATCAATGTAGCTAAATCTATTGTTTAATAAAAACGCAAGCGGGTTGATAGCTTCTACATTTGCCACTTGTTTGTTGGACATTCTCTAAAAAAGTACAGGACAAGAGTGTACCAATTATTATTTATAGTGATGGCTGCTCTTATCAAAATTGAAAAGCAATACTGTCAAATGCTCTTTTAAGTTTTACTGTGCATAACAATTGACAATATACAAAAAAGTATTTAGAAAGAGGTCACACCCCACTAGAATGTGACTCGGTGCATGCAAAAATAGAAACAAAACTCAGAAAAAATGACATATTTATTCCTTATGACTATGTCGATATAACAAAGAAGCAAGACATCACCCTTTCCCATATGAAACAGCTTACCTCTCTAATGAATTTGTAAGAGATTTTTCTGTACCCCCATGAGAATATGAAACAAATAGACCAGGCCGTAAAATGGAGATCCTTGGGTTAATGACATTAAGTGATTAAAATATACATAAAAATGGATTAAATGAAGTTAAGGTTGACTTTGGTGGTCAGTATATTTAAACCCCAAAAGGCCAAGATCTATCCAAATTGGGCTCATTATGAAATATTTCCCTTTGTATAAAGAGGCGATAAAATTACCAAACAAAAGTTTTATCACCTACAAGAACTAAAGAAATTTATTCCAACAGATCATCACACATTTTATGATAATTTACCACACAGCCTCATTTAAATTCAAAGGCTTACACGTGACAACTTTGTGATTTTATACATTTATAAGTGAAGATTTTATATAAAATTTTTGAACATAAGTGTAAAACTCTTTTAAGAATGAATAAAGTAATTGCAACGTATCATCTTACGACAATTAACTATAGAATTAGTGTTTTATTGTGTTTGAATTATTAATTTTAATTTTTTAAAAATGACTCCCACGTAACTTACAAAATTATAAAAATAAACAGCTCTAAACCTCGTATCTATAGTTCAAAATAATTTTACAGCTTTGGGATAAGTTGTTGTATAAAAACCATAGAATCATAACAGTCAACCACTCACAAAAAACCCTAAAATATGTAACTCCAGCAGTGGAAATTAATTATTGTTTTTAGTTTTTATCTTTTTCCCGTAAAATTATACTTTGTTACATACGTGGTCTCCATTCTTAACCCTCGATATGTATATTTGGTTTGTAGTTCAAAAATTCTCCCAACTTTCCCTATGAAATTAGAGAATTACAGAAACAAAAAACAAAAGAAACAAAAGAAAGCCTTAACCAATTGGCCAAACAAATTAAAGCTCACAAAAAAAAAAAACTTTAAAGACCAATACTGAAAAGTCATGTTGGCCCATTGATATATTCAAACATACTTGTAGCTTACTTAGAAAGCGATATTTTGATTACTTTAGAAACTTGATGACCTAAAGGGGCCCATCACTTTAGAAACTTGCTTGACCCAATACAGAGTAAAAAAAAACCAGAGAACTCAAAAAAAACGAGAACTTCGAAAATTCATTTAGGAATTGTTTGACCCCAAAAAGCAGATGCAAAATTTTTTAAATTTTAATTCAGATCAAAAATAATCTTGAACAAAAATGAACGAAATCCATTAGAAAGGTAGACCCAAAAGGCCCCAAAAAAATTTGGCAATCCAAACAAAGTTGATTTTAACCCAAAAATTTTTAAAATTCAATCAAAAAAGACAATTTTCTAAAAAATATGATTTTGAAAAAACAAACTTTGAATCCACCGTTTGACCAAAGGCCGATTTTTTTGGGGGGGAACTATCAAATAGCGAAAGGGATTTTTTGGGGATATTATAGGGATGCGTTTCGACCACCCCTGCCTTTTTCTTTAATGGAAACCGACGTTGCAAACGAAGATTAATCAAAGGGGATGGAAAATTCGACATTTTACACCACAGGTATTTCAATTTTTCTTCTTTACTACTTAAAGTGATTGATTTTAAATTGTCGTGTATTTGCTAGGTTAAATTTGCTCTGTTCTAAAAAAAAACTAACAATTGGATTAAAAACCATATTTCATGCTTGGGGCAAATTTTGGTCTAAGAGGCTATAGGACGGTAAGGGGTATAAACCATTTTGCACGACAACGAAGGGGGTCCCCGCTTGTTACCTCTTTGACAAATATTAGCAAATATGGGGTAATTTCTTGCCCACATGAACGAACTTTTTTCAAGCGTGAAAACAATTATGCGTGGTAAACCAAACTTTCTTAGTGTTTGTTTTTAAAATAGCTATCTCTTTCCACCGTCAAAAAAAAGAACCTTTCTCGATTTTTAATGAATAAGTAGGTTAAAAAGCTAAATTTTAAATTAAAATCTACAATTACTTTATAAATAAATGTTTCCCGGGGACTTTTCTCACTTCTTTCTTTGTGCGAGTAAGTTAGGTAGGCTGTAAAAACCCCAAATTTTGTGAAACTAAAATAACGGGTTTTTACGTTGTTTAGAAACACACGGTAAAAAAAAGTTTTTGATTATTTATACAGAGCAGGGATACACAACAAAGGTTTACCCCATGCGCAAGAAACAAACCCAAGCATACTTCTTTTGGGTCCCTCCCACCACCGCAAGGACCCGCCCCTGGCGAGCAACAGGACAGCTCGACTCCCTCGTCTCACCACCGCTGACCACTACAGATATTACTGACCCCCCCCTTTAGTATTTTTTTACGGCATTTGCTCCAAATAACCCCCGAACCACAACAAGCTTTTGGGCCCCTCCAAAGACACCCCGCCCTATTCCACTTAAGGAACCCCCCCCGTTTGACCGGGTGTGTGTTGTCAGCCACAGCCAAAGCGGGAGTGATTCCGTAGGTTTTAAATGATAATCAAAATTTTGACACCCTAAGCCATAGGTTTTTTAATGTGTCCACGTTCCCTTAAACGTGAAAACTTTGGGGTTTGCGTCCTAAAATACGCATTTCTTTTTTAAATTTTCTTCCCGGGCATTTTAAATATATATTCATGAACGAACTTATTTTTCTCGTCGGGAGTCTCTGGTTTGATGAAAAAACGAAATAACTATATTTGGGCAAAAATCCAAACTTTCTTAGTGTTTGTATTTTAAAAGCGGGCTGCTAAAAATTGACACTTTCTCCCCCGTTTTGAATACCGTTAAAGTTATTTAAATAAAAGGCCTGCAACCAAAGAAAACCCAAATTAATTGTTTAGACATCCGGGTGGAGCGCCGACGATCTGACAGGGGTACACGGGCAGCGGAGATAGCGAAGAGCAAGAAATTTTTGAGGTTGGGGGAAAAACCCGAAGGGGCCATGGTAGCCTATCTGGCAACGTTGTCCGCCGGCACCATTCAAGGGACCCGCTGCCCCTCCACCGCTATTCCAGAGGGGCGTGCGGGTCTCCACCAAACCCCCCGGGGTACCCTTGTTACCCAGGACCTTCCTCAGGGGCCTTCTCCAGCGCTCCGGCGATTCCCCACCGACAGGCTGAACGTAAGGGACCTCTGGACACCTGTGACAACCACTCCCGGTACCTCGGGGGGACCAAAAATAATATTTCGGGTGCAACCTTAGGAATTTGGGTTGGTCGTTGACAATAAAAAACGCGGCCTATCCGAACCACTATTATTATTATTGTTTAAAGGGCCCCCGACACATCGAGGGCATTTTGGGGGCCTTTAATAATTTAAAAACATAAAAAATCCCTGGGGGAAAAGATAAAAAAATTCACCACTGAAACACTCCATAGGGGTGCCAAATGGACCTTGGTATAATTAAGTGATACCTGCTAAAAAAAACCCCAAGTGTATCACTCCAAAAAAAAGGCAAAACAAACGTATTAAAAAATAACCGTTAAAATGACCAACATTGAAAATTATAATAAATTCAAAAACAAAACATGTTAAATTGTAAAAAAACTGTTAAAAAGATCTCAAAAGAGATAATATCCAAAAGGCCACTTTATAAAGTGACTCAAAGGCACTAAAAAGATCCGCCTGGCGTAAAAAACAGAGTAAACAAATAACTCCCTCCGCACATCGCGTAATAAAAAACTTAATCACCTTAAAATAAGAACCAACGAAAAGGGGGTAGTTTGCGACACTCCACCAAAATGTGATTCACACTAAGGGAGACACAAAACCCCACACTGGGGGTGGATCCCCCTCATAAAAAACTATGGGGAATGAAGTATGCCCACGCGGATCTCGTCACGATGACCTCCTCTCTTTTTGACTTTCGTATAGAAGAGGGGCCCTCGCGACACACCGTCCCCCGATGACCGCAGCTTGTTCGAGCAGGGGTCGAGACCCACGCTGTGCCAGGTGCGTGAGACTCCACGACGAACATAAACCCCTTTTGATCTAAAAACATGACACCCAACTCGCCTCCGGAGACAGGCGTGCTGCCTCCTTGGCTGCCGGTCCGCCATTCAATTCCCGAAGACCACGTGCCAGGGAACCCGCAAAACGAGCCGGGGGCTTAATGAATCAATTTTTTAAAAATTTTCTCATGATCATCTGCACGAGGGGGTTCCAGGAGTAGAGAGTGGACAATCCAACAGAGCACCAGGAATCCTCAATAGGACAGAACAGTAACATTCGGTAAACAAAACACAAAATTTAAAAATGGCATAATTCACCGTAAAAACACTGGTTTCTTTGGGTAAAAAAAATTTTTAAAATTGGATCCTCCACAACAAAACACACCCCAAACGGAGGCTCCAATTTAGAGCATCAGAGTAATGCGCTCAAACCCTAAAGCGAGTAAAGGGGAGCTCATAAGGTCCTCTCATATACAAATTTTGGGGGGTGGTCGCTTTAGGAACTGGCAAGATCAAAAGGTTTTCGGAGGGCGATTTTCCGGGGAAAACTCGCCCTGGTAATGTGGGGATGCCTTTGGCAGACTATCCCACACTTTCGAAAACCGAAGCATCCACCCAACCGGCCTTGTACTACGCCATTAGTTTCATACAAACACGGTTAGGGGGATGAAACACAGGGGGCCCGGAAACAACTTTTTTGGGCATGCAATGCAGTTTGGGACACGTAAGAGCCAGGAGAAAAACCCGGGGGTAAGAAAGGGGGGCTCACCGGGTGTCGGCACAGACGGACACGGACGGGTACAAAAAAGTACCATAGCCAGTCGAATCCAGCAGGGTGGACCATCGAGCATCTTTCCCCCGGGGGTTTTGCGGAACAATTTAAAAAACGCCGTAATCAGATTATCTCACCGGGGCCTAAAAGGGGCGCATAAATTTTCCCTATCACACCCCAAACGACCACCAAACTTTAAGTAAATTCAAAGATTTTAAAACACCTCGCTTTAAGTCTTTGATGTGGGGATCCAAGTTATTTTAAAACGAATAAAAGTCCCAAAAACCTTACGGTCTGGGAACAGGCAAAACAACGTATTTTTTAAAAATTTTGTGGCTGGCGATTTCGCGTTAAAACAAAATAAACAATTCGTTAAAGGGCGACGATACAACGCTTACAAGGGGACACTTACCCTTTCAACATCCGCCACCTAAAAAGATTCATACTCTACTCCCCGAAAAGTCTCCATGCTTATACAAGCTGGAGGTCTTTTTGGGGAATTCTTAAAAATTTCCTCACCACTGCAATCATTTAACCAAGACGAAATTGAGGGAACTGAAAAAGGGAAAAATTTATTTGAAAAAAAACAAAAACTAAACAATACAAAACTTCAGAACGTTCAAACCCGACAACAGATAATCATTTACAATAACTTGCAATAAAACACGAAGTACGAACATATGAAAAATTTTATTTAAAAAATTGATAAATCTAACTACAAAAATTAAACAATCGGGTTCATAATTCAAAACTTTTTAAATTTTAGTTTTAAAATTACAAAATAAAAATAGAAAATCAAAAATAAAATCTCAACTATTTTGACATAATTAAAACAATCGGAACCTGAATACATTGGAAAAAATTTTATATGGTTAGAAATTGGTTCAAAAAAAAAAAAAAATCCAGTAAACTTTTATTTTGACTTTTTTTAAACAACAAAACCTTTCAGAAAAATTTAAAGGTTTTTTTAATTCAAGGTCAAACTAAACCGGTAAAATAGATCATACCTACTTACAACAATTTAGAGCCAACATTTAAAATAGAGAAAGAAAGAACCGTTTCCACTAGATCAATTACCAAATCAACATGGCTTTTTCGAGGAACCACTTATTGACAACACAACAATAGGAACTTGGGAAATTACTACTTTAAGGAGAAACAATTCCAAATGACATTTAAACAACTACAAAAGGACATTACAAGAATACCAATAATCAACAAAAAAATCACCACTTCAACATGGTGGACGACCTAAAATACCCCCATTGAACAAAGAATATTAAAAAAATGAATTTTCTGAAACCATTGAACACAAATACTAAACATTCCACAATAATTTAAAGCGCCATCAAAACTAATTTCTAAACAAGATATCTCCATCATATAATTACACACTTTCCAAAAATAGTACTAGACACAACTATAATTAGAGATAACGCACTAACGAAAATAACTAACTTAGAAAATGACACATACGGGCACTAAACAATACTCTGAAATGTTTCAGAACAAAACCCTGACAATACAATAAAAAAAAGAAAAAAAAGCTGACAAAATTTGCATCAGGGACAAACCAAAAATCTAACATACAAGACGGATACGGAACGAAAAAACAACCGACAACATCACATAGAATTTCCTCACAATAGGTTGGTCCACGGTAAAAAATACAAGCAGATGGATCCTTTTAATTCACAGACGATCAAAAACCTGATTCTACCATATAACCCATGTTTTTTTTGGACAAACGGGGTAAAGACTATGTATAATAGATCATTAGAAAATTAAAAGACGCGTACAAATTACTATTGTTTTAACTTTTATGATTTCAAATTCAAAAAACTAATCAAAGCTACATTTCAAAGAAGACTTTGACACAAGGTTCGACTTCCATATACTACATTTTGAAACAGTCAAAATTAATGTTAAACTGCTATTAAAAAATACTTAACAAATTTCAAAAAGAACAAATGGTTTTCCCCTTGAAAAGAGGTATTACGATATTACCCAATCATCAAATATCCCGATACTATAAAATGAAAAATTGCACGGGAAAAACACAAAAACTTTCCCCACATTAAATAAACAACCCTCCAAATAGGGGGAAATTTTGGGGGAATAGACCTTTCCAAGAAAATGGAATATAAACCGGGGAATAACACTACACGCAAACACTACTCAAGGGGCCTATTGCATCAGCCCCTAAAGCTTACATAGCAAGAATGAAAATTCAAAACTACGTTACAACCCGCATATACCTTCAATCACCAAAATTAAATCAAAAGAGGGAAGATGAAATTCCATTGAATTAAATTTGAATCATGCTTTAATTGGTCGGGCCCACTACTTAACTCTAATCCAGAAACAAATATTTTCGCTAAAGACTTTTCCAATACCACAAGGACAACTGGCAGCTGAAAAAAAAAACAGTTAAAATTACTTTTTTACCCATACTTTTTCTTCAAAATATGTATAATGGGGAATTAACTCCTCGCCACTCTCTAGGGAAAAAAAGGGCCATGGGGGGGCCCTTTGGGGAAAAATTCCCCAAAGGGCCTAAACATGGTTTTCTATTTTTCAATCAAATACCTCCCACCATCCTATCAAATACCCAAGTAATATCCCCCTTTCCCCCTTTCCCAAAAACTGATGAGCCTTCACATACACACAGAACTCTGAGCACAAAACTGCCATCTATCGGGAAAAAACCTACATCACACCAATAACTTCGAAAAAAAGGGGGACAAAACCAACAAAAAATACAACAGTTCAACACAACAGGAAGTGGACGACAGTCGTCTTGGCCGCAGAGAAACGAAAGTCTTACGAGATCCCAAACCACCATAGATTGTTTACAGCGTTTTGTATCTGGTTACCTTGATTTACCTGGCTAGTTGTTTGTCTGCACTCAAATCACCCTCCTAGTTTAAAGGGTTTGGTCTCAAGTGAGGGAATCAAAGTCAAAAAGCCTTTCTTCCCAATCAGGAGGACTTTTAAGGTTTTCGATACCAGCCCTTTAAAACTTTACATAACGTTTAAACCCACAACAGCTATGATTTTTTAAAGCGAGAAAAGCATTCGAACTACAATAATGTATCGTTCGTTCGACCAGGCCTTTTAGAATCTCTAACTTTTTGACCCACAACAGGCGTATGATTTTTTAAAGCGAGAAAAGCTTCAAACTACAATAATGTATCGTTCTTTCGACGCAGGTCTCTTTTAGAATCTCTAAACACCGTAAAATTTTTAAAACAATAAGTTTTCCGACTCACGCATCTATCTCCATCAGAGTACTCTTCCAAAATTTTATATATCCCAATAATGAAAAAATATCTTACCCTTTTTAAAACGCCCTTTTTTGCCCTCTATCGAAATAAGATCTCCCGTAAAAATTTTTTTAGATTGACGGCGACGTTTAAATGACCGAAGATGATTGTTTAAACTCTGTCTTCATCTGACTCCTTTTTAAAAATTCTATTGGCTTAAACACACCGATTTATCCTCTAATTTCTAGTTCCAAGGGGAAAATCATCTACTATCTATCTTTCTAATTTTGTATTCAAATTTAATCTCCCTACCATCGAGTCACGATTATAAAGATCAAAGGGAGAGCGTGTACCCTTTCTAATTAGATATTAAGTCGCTTTTGGAAATGTCAACCACAATTGACGGGGTGGTGTGGAAAGGTCAACCACAATTTGACAAGGGGGTTCAGGGAAAAACATTTAGCTGGAGGACTTAAAAGGGGTACTATTAGATAATAATATAAATCTTTATCATGGCGTCAACCCCCCCCCCTTAATACCTAAAGGCGAGAGAGGCAGAAATTAGGGAAAGAGTTACCTGCTAACATAACAATTTTATTTAGTCAAAAAAAACAAAAACAAGCTGAGCAAACAATCAAAACCGCGGAAACGCGCTTTTCCGTCCAACGTGGAAACAATTACATCAAAGGTAAACATAAAAGTTTCCTCCTCAAACAAATCACGTTTCATTAAAACCACAAAAAGGAACGGTCCCGGGGTCTCAGGACAGGTCTTTGGTTTATTGTTCTTTAGTTACTTCGCAAATTGATTAGTTCCAAAATGGTTACCTAGCGTTTAAGTTATCCACCCTAGTAAAATATATATCTTTTTTACAGGCGCCCGTAGCAAACGTGACGTCATAGCAATTAAAAAAGGCCACAAGGAAAAATAACCCAACAACCCTAGGGGTTAAACTTTGGGGAATAAAATTTAGTCCAGAAAAAGTATACTTGTAAAAAACATAAGCCCTTTTTTGAACCCGGACCCGACAAACCGGGTTAAAAACTAATATGGGAAACGTATGAAATACAAATAAATAGGGGTCAGACCCATTTAAGTTGTGGCGAAAGCGACGTCTAAACTCCCACCGCGATAAGCGCGTACATGTCAAAATTCCAAATAAAAATAAGTTAATAACAAAATCCAAATAGTAATTTAGAAAGATTCCCCCAGAGCCCAAAAAAGTATTTTTGGGAGGATGGTAATATTCCCCGAACCCATCGCTGCCCCACCTCTTATCCCGGCCGGTGGGGATAAGTGACCTGAGATCCCAGTACCGCAGTATTTATAAAAAAAAAAAATCTCAGAAAAGGGGGGGGGGATCAAGGAAGGGAAAGGTTGGAGAACATTACAAAAAAGGGGGGGGGAGAAGTTCGAGGCTATATCGAAACACGTAGCACCTTCGCAAGCCGGGGAAGGCGGAAACGGAACTCTTTTTATCCATTTTCTCTGCTGCCGAACACGGTCGACCTCATTGCAGGCTGGCGCAGACACGCCTTCGTCATCTATTTTATTGGCGAGAGCGGAGGTCGCGGGCAACTAGTGCCGCGTGTTTTACCCATTGGCTGTCCCAGTTGGTGAGTGTTGTTACAAGTAAGTTGTTACAGGCTATTCTTAGTCTAATAGTTTTGCAGGATGCAATTATGAAAGTTTTAACATGTCAAATTTTTTTAAAAATTTTAGAGACATGCGAATGCTTTGATTTTACGCATAAGATATCGAAAACAGGCTTTTTATTAGTAAAAAAAGAATATTAGAAAAAAAGCAATGGAAAATACATAGAACAGAGCAGTTACTTTACTAACCTATTTTTTTGGGAAAGGGACAACAGAAAAAAAGGTAAATAATGTTACAACGCGCTATCATATATGTCAAGAAAATTGTTTCGTGAGAAGAAAAGGGTAATTACTGTCCACAGTTTGATAGAACCTCCTGTCAAAAAGTTCGTGGGAGTTCTTTCATGCAAGGCGGTTATGAAGAGAAAAAAAAAAAAGATAAGGAAAAGGGAAATTGGTCCCGAAATGTTTGGTGCGGATTATATAAAAACCGGATGAGCGAAATGACTTTATGGTGTGACATGCTGAAAAACTGCGACAGGGGTATAAAATTTAAAAATAAGTCAGAGCTGGAGGCCTATTGTTTTGATGACGTAAATGTATTACGCAAGGTTGTCGTACATTTCGTCATTTATTTCTAAATATAGGTGCGACAGACGTTTTTAGAGAATCTATCACAATATCGTCGGCGTGCAATAGATTTTTTTAGAAAACTGTTCTTACCCCCCGATACGATAGCCATCCTGCCCAAGGGGGTTACAGGTGCGGTGACAGACATTCTGTGAAAGCCATAAAATGGTTAGTCTATCTGGAGAAAACCCGAACCGATATTCACATACAGCACGCCTTCAACGGGCGTGAGATAGAAATTTTGGGTAGGAAAGTGGACGGCTACTGTGACGAGACGAGAGAGATTTTTGAGTTTGACGGTGTTTCTTCCACGGTGTACATGTCTTTCAAACAGAAAACGCGACTATAACAGGACGAAAGAAAACCCCCAAACCGAGCGATACGAGTGCACTCTTTTGAGAGATCGAGCATTTAGAGCCGCAGGGTACACTGTTACAACAATGAAAGAGTGTGACTTTGACAAAATACTAACTGAAGACACACAACTAGATCTAGAGCTAAACAATCACCCTATGATTCAAACTGCCCCACTCAATCTACGTGACGCACTGTACGTGGACGTTGTGAATCTATGCCCCACTCAATCTACGTGACGCACTGTACGGTGGACGTTGTGAATCTATGACATTACACTACAAGACAAACCCCGACGAAAAAAAGGCTATCTTGATGTCTGCATTTTATATCCCTGGGTATGCAATATTTTAAATTTCCGGGAGGTCACCCTATAAATATTTTGTCGCCGACGATTGCCCCGTCGACGTTGTTGACCGAGAGGGCGTAATTAAATTCACCGTTTTGCCTCCTAGAAATTTGTATCACCCCGTACTGCCTTACAAGACACAATCAAAATTAATGTTTTGTTTATGTTCCTCTGCGCAAACGAGATGAACCAAGGTGATTGTTTACACACAGACTCTGACAGGACTATTACAGCACATGGATAGTGGACGAGGGTTTGACTAGCGTTAGAAATGGGCTACAAAAATGGTTAAGTACACGAATTTTGGAATATAAAATTACCCAGTTCGACCCCAGACCAAGAAGGGGACGTTTGTAGAGATATTAACAAGTTCCTCAAGATCAAACAGGAGCGTCTGGATACCCTGATTGGGTTTAAAATAGACGCAGACAAAGACAAATTACGTTAGCGAGTATTTCAAAACAGAGGAATAGTGCTGGATAAAAACGAAATTTTTAAAAATCCAGAAAAGCGCGCACCTCGCCAAATTGTGTTTAAACTCTTTCTGGGACGATTTGCATTGAACGAGAAAAAAACGCAGACCACCATTGTGAACAACCCAAAAGACTTTTTCTCCCTACTCACCAGCCCGAGGACAGAGGTTCGCAACATTATTATCCCCAATGACGAAGTTACTTACGTCTCGTGGACATACCGTGACGAAACCGTACTTCCCCTCGATACGGTCAATATGCCTATAGCGGCGTATGTGACCACCGGTGCCCGTATGAAATTGTATTCATATCTCAGGCACTTGGGCGGTTCTTGTCTTTACTGTGACACAGACACTATTATAAAAAGTGATAAGACCGACAGACACGTACACGATAACGACAGGCGACAAGTTTGGGGGACATGACAAACGAGCTGACCGCCTACTCTGGAGCGCGTACATTACAAAGTTTGTTTCCGGGGACCAAAAAATTATTTTTACAACGTGTTTGTCCCGAGACGAACGAATACAAATCCATCAACAAAGTCAGGGGTATAACACTAAACTATGAAAACACAAAGATTGTAAACTTTACTACTATTAAAGACATGATTTTGAAAGACATGGACCCCGTACACGTGACTAACCCGCGAAAAAGTAAAAGAAAAAGAGGCGCTATCGTCGTCTCCGAGTTGGAAAAAAAAATTATAATATTGTGTTCACTAAACGTAGGAGATTGAATAACAAAACGTCCGTACCCTACGGCTATAGTTGATGCTAAACCCCGGCCGCTGGTATAGAAAACTATCAGTCAAATATATATATTGACATTGTTCTCTCTCTCCCCTCTCTGATTCCCGTGTCATCTGTATTAAAGTTCAAAAGTTAAATAGAAACGTCATATCGCCGGTTAGAGCCACACCACGCTCTGCAGGTCTAGACTTGAAAAGTCCCCCACAATTGCTGTATACAACCCTCGTGCAGGCGTTTAGTTTAAAATAAATATTTCTATTATATTGCCGGGGGAACGTACGGTAGAATACCTCCGCGATCTAGTCTGGCTCTTCACCACGGCATAAATGTTTTGGCCGGCGTTATAGACGAAGACTATCGTGGTAATATTTTCGTATTACTAATTAATCACGGCCCCCACTGTTTTCACGATTAAAAGGGTGATAAAATTTCTCAACTATATGCTGAAAATTGATTACCTAGATTGAACACACTGATTCGCTATCAAACACTCAGCGGGGGAGGGTGGATTTGGATCGAGTGACATCACAAAAAAGATCTTGTCACCGGTAATTGTAATTTTGTATAATGGTCAAATCAACGCGTCCACCTCACGTACCTGAGAACAGGGTTTGTGTCTGATGTCGCCGCGGAGTGATAATTTACCTATAAATTTATAAAAACATACGCGTGTAGAATATAAATCGCGCTTGGAACTTACTCTCTCCCCCTCGCAACACGAATTGAGAGATTATAAATATTTTTTGGAACATTATAATAGGGGGGTAACCGATTGAAGGGCCGCCGTCTAAAAGAAAAATGTCATCAAAGTCTGACATCATCACAGAGTGCCGCGTAATTTATGTACGGACTTGGACACTGACGTTAATTGTTTGGTTTTTTTTCATTGGGCTCCGCCCACAGTGACTTTTTAAATTTTTTTTTTTTTTCCTTTTCAGTTTTTTGGGTCAAACCAACAAAACACCACCGACATGACAAACATAATTGAGACTACAAGTTTTCAAAGACGAGGACAATCATTTATTATAAAAGAATGTAGTTTATGTCAATGTTGGGAAAGGGGGAAATCACCACTGACTTTTAAGTCCCCTATTGCTTTTCCAAAATACCCCATGTTCAAAAAAATGGATTTTTCTCACGTACAATCACCACGGTCTCCATTGGACGACGGTAACGACGCCGATCAATTTTTTCACTTTTTAAAAAGGCCAATCTCGCGTCTACTATAATTTAAAAGTAAAGGGGGGGGGGGAAGAGAAATTTTTTTTTAAATTTAAATTCTCATAAAAAACATCTTGTTATTGACATATGACTTGGGTTCCCTCCCGAAGGATAGGACGAAAATAAATTTTACAAATGTTTCGGCCCAAAAAATAAAAAAATTAAATTCGATTTGCACTTTTCTAATGTCAAATTTCTCAGGGAAGGTTTTTTTTGGCACCACACCCACCACCCCACCCCACCACCACCACCTGGGGAAAAGTTTTTTTAATTTTTTAAAGCGAAAAATTTAAAAAAAACTCATTAATCACGGCCCCACTTTTTTTACAAATTTAAAAAGGGGGATAAAATTCTCAACAGTATGCTGAAAATTGATTACCCAGAGTTGAACACACTGATTCGCTATCAAACACTCAGCGGGGGGGGGGAGGGTTTGGATCGAGTGACATCACTATAAAAGACGGTTTAGCGGGAATTGAATTTTGTATAATGGATCAATCACGCGTCCATCCTCACTACTCGGAGAAGCGGGTTTTGTCTGATTCGCCGCGGAGTTGAATAATTTAAACCCATAGAATTTATAAAAACATACCGTGTAGAGAAAAACGCGCTTGAAACTTACTCCTCCCTCTCGCAGCACAATTGAGAGATTATAAATTTGTTTGGAACTTATAATAGGGGCGTAACGCAGATTGATGGTCCGCCGTCTAAAAAAAAAAAATGTCATCAATGTCTGACATCACACGTAGACGTGCCGCGTGATAATATGTACGGACGGGACACTGACTGTTAATTGTTTGTTTTTTTTTTTTTACAGTTTTTGGGCAACACCCAAACAAAACCACCGACATGACAAACTAATTTTAGACGTACAAGGTTTCAAAGACGAGGCAAACATTATTTAAAGAAGTATTATTTTGCAATGTTGGATGGGTGCTCACCACTGGACTTTAAGTCCCCCTATTGCTTTTTTCCCAAAATACCCCTGTTCAAAACAGTGTGATTGGGTCACGTACAATTTCCACGGTCTCCATTGGGCGACGGTGATACGAGCGCCGACAATTTTAATTTACTTTTTAAAAAGGCACTCTCCGTCTACTATAATTTTTGTAAAGGGGGGGGAGAAGAGAAAATTTTTTTTAAAGGGAAATTCCCATAAAAAACATTTTGTTATTGACATATGGGGGGGGGTCCCTCCCAAAAAGGGTAGTCGAAAATAATTATGACAAAAGTTTCGGCCATAAACATAAAAAATTAAATTTTTTTTGGGGCACCTTGTTAATGCAAATTTCTCGGGGAATGGTTTTTTGGGGCACCACCCCCAAACCCCCAAAACCAACCCCCCCGGAAAAAAGAAAAATTTTTTAATTTTTTAAAGCGAACATTTTAAAAAAAAACCTCATTAATCAGGGCCCCCACACTGTTTTCAAAAATTAAAAGGGGGGGAAAAAATTTTCCAAAACTAGTATGCGTGAAAATTGATTACCCAAGTTAAACACACTGATTCCTATCAAACACCAGCGGGGGGAGGGGGGTTTGGGATCAGTGACATCACTATAAAAGTTTTTTTTCAGGGGTAATTGTAATTTAATATAATGGATCAAATCAACCCCCAAATCCTCACGTACTCGGAGAACAGGTTTTGTGTCTGATGTCTGCCGCGGAGTTAAAAATTTTACCTAAAAGAATTTAAAAAAACAAAAGGGGGTTTTAAGATAAAATCCGCTTGGAACTTACTCTCTCCCTACCAGAAAAAAATTGAAAAAAGGTTTAAATAAAAAATTCTTTGGAACATTATAATAGGGGGAAACGCAGATTGATGGTCCCCCGCCCAAAAAAAAGAAAAATGTCATCAATGCCCTGACTCTCATCGTAACGTCCCGGGAAAATTTATGTACTGGGGGGGAACACGATTTTTAAATTTTTTTGGGTTTTTTTTTACGTTTTTCCCCGACACAGAGAGGGTAAATTGGTTTTTTTTTATTTTTTTTTGATAAAAAAACACAAACAAAATGCCCAACAAAAATTGTAGACTAAAGGGTTTTTTTCAAAAAAAACGAAAATACATTATTAAAAAGAATGTAGTATTAGTCAATGTGAAAGGGTGACTCCCCAAAAGGGACATTAATCCCCTTTATTTTTTTTAAAAATTTTACCGCGGCTTTTAAAAAAAACAATGTGTTTGGGGGTTTTCACAACAATCCCCCGGGTTTCCCATTGGGAGAGGTATACGACCCCGACCCTTTTAAAAATTCATTTTTTAAAGGGGGCCACTGGGGGTTTTTACAAAAATTATGTAAAGGGGGGAGGGAAAAATTTTTTTTTTTAGGGAAAAATTCCCGAAAAAAAACATCTTTTATTGAAAAGGGACTTGGGTTTCCCCCCTAAAGGTAGGATCGAAAAAAATTATAAAAAAATTTGGGGGCCCCAAAAAAAAAAAAAAATTTAAAATTTTGATTTCCCACCTGCCCTAATGTCAAATTTCTCAGGGAAGGGTTTTTTTGTTGGCACCCCCCCCCCAAACCACCCCGGGAATAGAAATTTTTTTTTTTTTAAAAAGCGAACTTTTTAAAAAAAAAAACTTTGTGGCTCACATAAATCCCACGGGACACCGGGGGCGCCAATAAATTTAAAAAATTTTTGGCCACTCCCCCCTTTTAAAACAAAAATTTTTTTAAAAAGGACAAAATTGTAAAAAAAACTTGTTATTGATATCTAATTTTTCCTTAAAAAATTCCCGGCGGCTTTTTTTAAAAAAAAAAAACCTTTTGTGTTGTCTCTGCTTTGGGGAAAAAAAACTCTGTAATTTGTTTAATTTTAAAAATGGCCACTATCGTCTTACTTTTAAAAAAAAAAATTTTCCTTTACATAAATTAAGTGGAAAAAAAATAAACAACAATTTTTTAATTGATATACAACTAGGGTGCCCCATCAAAATTTAAAGAAAAAATTTTTGGGGGCCAAAAAAAAATTTTTTGGGTTTTACCCCCACACAAAAATTTTTGAAATCGTAATTTTTTTTTTTTAATTTTATCCAACACCAGACGTGCACATCATGCCCTTGATTTTAAACCCTTTCAAAACTTTTTGGGGGGAACGCTAATTGGGTAAAACACTTTTGTAAAAATTTTCTGTTAAATTTAAAACAGGTGTACAGGGGGAAAAAATTTGATAAATTTTTGGGGGTTTTAATGAAACAATTCTTTTTCCCCGCGATTATCTAATCATCAAATACAAAAAGGGGGTCCCCGGGCAATTTAAAATTTTTTTGGCCGGCGGGCCCAAAATCTCGGGGTGGACAATTTAAAACGGGTTTTTTCTTTAAAAAAATGATGAAATTTTTATCAAGGGCTAATCTAAAAAAAAAACCCATGGGGGATTCGATCACACAAAATGGTAAAACCTTTTTTCCCTTTTATCTTTTAAAAAAGCGAGCGAGGGGTACACCTGGGAAACGGGGATTTAAGTTGAATATAATGATTTTCACCTTGAGAGTTAAAATTCACGAAAATAGCGTGTGAAAATTTTAAATCGTTATTTTTTGAAAAAAAGGGAAACAGCTGAAGACACAGTTTTTTAAAAGGCCCCCTTTTTATCCTTTTAAAAAAGTCGCCATATTGACGTAAAATCTAGACATATTTTCAAAAGTAATCTTTTTGATAGAGTGGGAAAAAGAGAGGAGCGGGGGTGTTTTTAAAAAGCGGTGAAGAAAAAATTTTTTATCGCTTTTAAGATATATCTTTTTTGGGGAAAATATCTGACGGAAAATGCGCAAAACGGGGGAAAAACTATTATTTTTATTAAAATTTTTTTATTATTGGGGTTTTTGGGGGGCCCATCGACAATCGGGGCATTGGGGGCCTTTAAAAAATTTTTAAAAAAATAAAAAAATCTCCAAAAAGGGGGAGATAAATAAAACCCCACCTGAGACACCCCCATAGGATGCTCAAAGGGCCCCCAAGTAAAAATTTAGTGAAACACCTCTAAAAAACACAGGGTAAAACCTCTAAGAAAAAAAAAAAACAAACTATTAAAACAATAAAAAAAATTAAAAAACAAAACAAAAAAGTTAAAATAATTATTTTTTAAATTTTTTTAAAATGGAATTTAAAAAAAAAACAAACACAAAAATATACTAAAAAGTTTTAAAAAGGGGGGTCAATTGAATAAAACCCCGATGAGCCACTTTTTAAAATGACTCAAATGGCACAAAAAAATTTCCCCCGCGTATAAAAGGGGGTAAACAAAAAACCCCCCTTTACGCTGTAGGTAATAAAAAAAAAAAGATCCCCTTTTAAAAAACAAGGGCAGGCGAAAAGGGGGATATCGGACACCCACCAAAGTGTGGTGCACACAAAGGGGGGGGAAAGCAAAATTCACACACTGGAGGTGGACACCTCTGAGTAAAAAACCGGGGTTAGAATTTTAAACCCGACCGGGGGTCTCGCCGGGGAAAACCTCCTCTTTCTGGGATTTTTCGAAGAAGAGGGCCATCCGAACCCCCGTCCCTAAAAGGACCGCTTTTTTTTTTCCCTGACGGGGCGAGCCCCTCTGACCGGTTTGCGAAGACCCACGGAAATAACCCTTTAGATCTAAAACATGACACCCAGACCCCCCCTCCGGAGGCGGGCCCGGCCCCCCCTTTGGGCTGCCGGGGCCGCCAGTTCTTTTCCCCGGAAGAGGGGGTGACCAGGAAAACCCAAAAAAAAGGGGGAAAAGGGGGTTTTTTTAATTTTTCAATTTTTAAAATTGTCTTTAAATATCTGCCGAGGAATTTTCCCAGGAGAGAGGGGGGAAAAACCCCCAACAGGGGCATCAGGGAATCCGTGCAGAGAGGACAGAACGGTGACTACTTGGGTATAAAAAACCCCAAAAGTTTTAAAAATTTGGCAATAATTCACCCGAAAAAAACCCAACTGGTTTCGGGGGAAAACCCAAAAATTTTAAAAATTTGGCCCTTTTCCAAAAACCAAAAGCAACCCCCGGGGGGTCCTTTTTTAAGAGCCACCCAGAGTAGAGCGCTCAAACCGTGAAAGGGGGGAGGGGGTCATTAAACTCCTCTATATACAAAGTTTGGGGGGTTTTTTTTGGGGTTTTTGGGGCAATAAAAAATCTTTTTTCGGGGGGTACTTCCGGGGAAAAACTCGACCTGGTGATGGGGGGATACCCTTTTGGGGGGAAAAAAACCCCCACACGTGTCAAAAACCCGATAGCATGGGGACCCAAAACCCGGTTGAAACTACGAATTTAGTTTCTACAAGAACGGTTGGGGGGGGAGGAAACGGGGGGCGGAAAGCAACATTATTTGGCGTGAAAGCATTTTTCTTTCACGTAATCCGGGAAAAAAAACCCCCCGGGGTAAGAAAAGGGGGCTCACCCGTGGGAACAGATGCTGCGACGGAGGGTACAAAAAGCACCAGTACCCGTCAAACCCCCAGAAATGGTGGCCCGCTATCGGCATCTTTAACCCGAGGGTCTAGGGAAAAACCAAAATACAAAACTCCCGGGTAAACCCATTTTTTGATCTCCCCCAAGGCTCTATAGAACCATAAAAGGTTTTTCCCCTATACACCCCAAGAGCGACCATTTAAATTTTTTAAAAGTAAATTCAAAGCTTTAATACCCTCGTTTTCAGGTCTTTGATGGGGGGACCCCAAGTTATTTTTAAAAGGGGAAAAAAAGTCCCGGGAAACCCAAAACGGTGGGGGAGACGGGTAAAAAACGTTGTTCATTAAAAATTGGGGGTGGTTTTTTCCCCAACGAAAGTATGGAAGGGGCGACATTTTTTTTTGGGGCGCAAGAAACAAAAAGCCATTACGAGTTTCCCACAACCATAGATTGTTTACAGCATTTTTGAAATCTGTCGTTAGCCCTGTGGGATTGATGAACTGCAATAAATTGCGTACCCCATCCAAAAAAAACATGAACGGCCCCGGGAAAGGCACTTTTTCTACAATGCTTTTTAATCGCGATAGGAATAACGTATTTCTTAAAATACTACACCCGAAAAAGGGGGCCCCCTTTTTTTTGAATAAAACATCGGGGGAAAGGGGTTTTTTTTAACCTTACCCGGAAGTGTCTATTGACATAAAATTAAATATAAAAATAGGGAGTTCCCCCCGGGAAACCCCCAAATTTAAAAAGGTTTTTAAAATCCTAACCGGGGGGGGGGTCTAAGGCCCCTTTTCCCCAAAAAAAAAAAACAGCCAAGAAAGGGGGTGTTTATGGAGGAAAGCGCCAAAAGCGCTGTCTCAAGGCGAAAAAGGTGATCCCCCCGTGGATCGGGGTTTCGGGAAAACCCCCATTTAATATTGGTTTCAATTGCGGGGTTTTTTAAAAAAAAAACCCTATAAATCGTTTAATTTAATTTTTTTTTAAAAATTTTTATTTCAAGCTATTAAAAAGGGTATGGCTATAACTGTTTTGGGGGTAATTTTTTCCTTTTTTACTTTTTATATTTGGGATAACGGTTTTTTTCCTCCACATGTTGGGGAAATTTTTGAGATTCCCCCAAAAAAATTGTAAGGGGGGAAGAGGAACCCCCCGTCCAGCAGGGGGGGGTTGCGCAACATTTTTTTTAAAGGGTTCACCCCGGGCCCCCCAAAATTTTGTCCCGCCTGGGCAGGGCAAAGTAAGTTCCCTTTAGTAAAGGGGGGGTTAAAAATCCCCCCCCGACTTTGACCAAAAAAAAAAAATAAGGGGCTCGATCTCCCCCCTTTTGACCGCGAACCCTTAGGTAGCTCGCAGTGCTAGAAATAAGGCCCAACACGACCCCCAATATAGACGACCCCCCACGGGGGGAGGAAAAAGCGAAAAACCCCCAGACATGAGGCAGGAAAACAATTAAAAAATTTAATTTTTTTTTTCTACTAATTTTCGAAAAATTTTCCCCAAAATTTAATTGTGGGGGGGGTAATTGTAAGGGTTGGGAAAAAAACTTCCCAAAACTCTCTTTGCTTTCCCCGAAAAAAACGGCGAGCTCGAGCGCGTAGAATTTGGAAAGACCCCGATTTTTTTGTGGGCTCGGGGGAAAAAACGAGGGCCCTTCGAGGTCAAAAAAAGGCAGGCGAAAAAACTCCCGTTCCACCAGGGAAAAAAATGGGGCGCAGATTTGGGGAGGGTTTTGGGATGGAAGCCCTCGCGCCCGATTACCCCCCCAATTTAAATGCCCAGCCTTACCATCGACGTCAGGATGTCGGGGAAACACAAATACGGCGAGCTCGCGGGGAAAAAATCCAATCCCCACGTTTTTGACCCATTGGGGTATTCGCGCCGTACTGGGGGGGAAAAATTTTAAAAGTGTAAAACAGAATTGGATAATGATCACCGCTACATAGGTCCGAGTGGACCCCCCAAAGGGGAAGGGGGGAGCCGTCCCGGGGGCCATAAGGTTAGGTCGTGGGGAGAGGAACACCATTAAAGGGGGAGAAAAAAAGTCTGGGTTCCCCCGGGTTTAAAAAAAACCCAGGGGTTTTCCCCAGAAAAAAAAATTTTCCCCCCCATCCCCCCACCCGGGGGGCTGTAAAAAATTTTTCCCCCACAACAGGTTATGCGCGTTAAAATCCCCCCAAGATGATAAGGGGGGGGGGAAAGTTAAAGAGGGCCTCTAGGTTTCCCCTTAGGAACCCCACCCGGTGGGGGAAATGCAGCCCAAAAAAATGTTTTTCCAAACGGGGGGAGATCGACCCCTCCGAAACAATATTAATTTCTTATGAAAATTTTTGTTCGTACAAAAAACCCACCTCCCCTGCCCGATAAAAGGGAAAAGGGTTCTGGTAGGGTTTACACATGTCCCCCCGAAGCTCGGTTGCATTTGGAAGGAAGGGGGTTTCCCTGCAAAAAAAAGAGGGGGATGCAGGGAAGAAATTTGTTTTTAAAATTTTTTCTATACAGCATGGGAAACCCCCTACAATTCCCTTGTAAAAGGTCAAAAAAAATTAAAATAAATTTAGTTATCCCGAATCCATGTCACTACCCTTTTAATAAAAAAAATTGGTTGGGGGGCCCTTTTGGGGGCCTCTTTTTTTTCCTTTTTTGGGAAACCTCCCGCTTCAGGGGGGGTTCGGTTTTTTTTGGAGATTTGGGGGGAGTCGGACCCTTGCGCAAAAGGGTTTGAAAAGGGCCCCTTCACGTTTTTTTTATTTTTAATTTTTTCGGGGGTTTTACTTGCTTTCCCCTTTAAACCCCCTGGGACTCGCCTTTACGGCCTCACCTGTTTCCCACTATCCCGGGTTGGGGTCCAAAGAGAATGACGACTAAAAAGTGGCCGCACGAATTTTTTTCCCCCCCAAAGGGGGCCCCAGAGGTGTTCCCCGCGGGGGGCTCGGGAGGGTTCCCCGAGGGGCCCTTGGGGGTACATGTGGGGGAGCGACTTAAGTGACATTTTTGGGCCCCATCGACAATTTCGGCGACACCTTGGTTGGCGCGTTTTCTACGGAGTCTTGACCCAAGAAAAAGGGGACAGGCCCGCATGACGCCCTTTTTTTGCGGTTTAAAATGCGAAAGGGGAATTGGGCAGTTAATTTTTTTGGGTGACAATCTGGCTGATGATTTTGGAATACCGGGGCCTGACTAGATCGTTTCCTTGCTCCTGGGATATAGATTTTTTTTTTTGATTTGAATCCCGGGTTTTTTTTTTTCCCCTTCCTTTTTCGGACGGGGGCCCCGGGCCAGGGGAGTGGGGGCCCTTGCAGTTTATAGAACTTCGGGACCCACATGGTGTTTCGTCCCCCCTTTTTCCACAATCCCCAAGGGGGGGTTTACCACGGCATCGCAGTTTTCGTATGCCCAGATTCCTAAAACCCCGAAAACACGCCAGGTAGGAATAGGGCCCCGGGCCCCAGCAATGGCCTCCCGGGGGCCCCCTTTTGGGGAAAGGGAGGTGAGAAAAAATTTGGTTTAAAAGTGTCAGTTTTTTTTTTTTCCTTTTCTTTTTGGGCCAATAGGGGACACTTCGGTCGTGTTGGGGGGGAAAACTCCCCACAGAAAAATTCCCAAAGCTCACGCATTTCCCGGGGGCATAGCAATACCCCCCCCTTGCAAACTTTTGGGGGAAAACCTTTGGGTTAACCTTACCGGTAATGAGACGATTGCTAAAGGGGATTTCCGAGTTTTCCAAAACCCTTGGGGGATAAAAGTCAGTTGTTTTCTGATCTTTAACGTCCAAAGCAGTTTTCTTTTTGATACGTAATTTGCGCTCCATTTATCCCCTTTTTTAGGGTAGAGGGGGTTTTCCCTTTAGATTTAAAATTTCCCCGGAAGCGGGGGGGGGGCCCTTTCACCCTTCCGGACCTTTTCCATCGATGGGGGGGGGGGCCTTACCCGTTTCCGCCCCCTTTTTAATATTACGGCCCTGTGGGGCCGGGGGATAAGGGGCCAAGAAATTGGGAAACGTGCCAGCGGTGGGCAAAGTTATTGGGGCCCCCAAAGCCCCCTTTTTTGGGCAACCCAACAGACTCGGGGGGTGAAACCCCGGGGGGAAACCCCCGTTTGGGAAATACATATCCCCCTGTTAAAAATCCGAGAAGGTTATCGACATATAGTGATAACCTTCGAAAAAAGCACGCCCCCAGAGAGGCGTCGCAAAGTGGGGTAGCAAAGTTTCCCAAATTTTTTTTCCGGGCCCCTTTTGAACCCCCAAACCCAACTTTTCTAAAAAAAAAGGGGGGCCCCGGGTTTTGTCATCCCCAAAAGGGGGTTCTACTAAAATATTTTTAAAACCCGGGGGAATTTCATTTGGAGCTCAAAAACGTGGATCCAAAATAAACAAGGGGGGAAAACCGGGGTTTTTTGCCAAGGTTGTCAAAGAAAGGGGCCAAAAAGGGCCCTGTGCAGGATGAAAAGTTGGGGGAAAAGGGGAAAAAAAAAGGGAAAGGGGGATAAAAACGAAGGGGAAGAGGAAAAAAAGGGGGGAAAAAAAGGAAAAAAAAGAGTTTAAAAGGGAAAATATGGATAGGTTTGTCCCCCCTGGGTAAATCGACAGAAGCCCCCCCCTTTTTGGGCGCTTTTTTACGACAACAGGGGGTTTTGCGGGGCTGCTAAACCCCGTCCCGCAGGGGGGGCAAATTTAAAAAGTTTTTAATGCACAAAACAAAGATTTTTAGTTCCCAAAGATGTTTTTTTTACTGCAGTGATAAACACACAATACAGGTTCAAAAATGGCACGAGAAAAAAAATCTGATGAAAGTGGGAAGTACACAAGTAAAAGTATCACCCTTTATTAATTTTCCCCCACCCAACCTGACACTGTTCGTAACATCCAATTACAAATCTAACGAAAAAAATGCGGGCACCCTTTTTTGTACACGACAAACCCCGGCTTATATAATATACTCGCACACGAGAACCCAGGGGGGAAAGTCCCCCAAAAAAATTAAATTTTTTATTATTTATTTTACACCGCGTATTACAAAACCCTTTGGGGTTTAAAAAAGCACTTACGCTAATTGCAATGGTAGGTGATTGTGAATGGAAATGGAGGAACTACAGTTTTAACGTGGAATCCAAACCCCCGGGGGGGGGGCCTGGCTTCCCCCCAAACATTCACAAAAATGTCTTGTCGGGGGTAAGGGGAAGGTTTGGAAACCCAGATAAATTTTTGCCGGGCCCCTAGGAAAAAAACCCCCGGGCCCCGCCAGCACAAAGTCGACCCCCCCCCAAAACCGCCAGCCCCCCCCAAAAAAAATTAAAAATTTAAAGGGGGGGCCGTCAGGGTGATCCAAATTGAACCCTTTTTTCACATGCCCATCGCGAAACGAAATTCCTCACCTAATCCCCAAAAGGCACCCAATCGTCCATATCGGGGGGGAAAAACCAATTTAAGGGTTTTTGGGGCGCAACGGGCAAATTTTATTTTTTGTGCAAGGCGTCAAAGAAAAAGGCTATTTTTTTAGGGGGGAAAAAAACACCATTTTCCCCCTTTGGGGGTTTTTCAGACTTCTTTTTCCAGATTCAAAAACCCTTTAAAAAAAAAGGGGTTAAATTTAAACTCCCCCCCCAAATTTTTTATTTTTTCCTTATTTTTTTTTACGGGGGGAAAATGTGATTTTCGTCATTACTGTTTCCCCAAATACTTAAACGAATTATTGTTGATTTAGCGAATGTACTTTTTCGTTTTAAAAAACTCCAAGTTTTTCTTTAAAACTCCTCATTCGCCGTTGTTGCTCTAAAAATCCGTCGCCATTTTCCATGTACACGGGCAAATACAGTCCCCCTTTCCTTTAAAAATTTTTTCTTTAAAGTTTCAGAGTCTTTTTCCTGAGGTTTTAAAACCCCCAAGGAATGAGCGTCTTAATTTAAAGTTTCCGCATTCCAAAAAAGCCTTATCCCTATGCGGAATTGTCCTTCTTTGCAGTTGTAATAAGTCATCCGGGATAGTGGCCCCCGAGAAAAATTTTCCCCTTTCAGGGGGGGTAAAATGGGGTTTTTTTTTTTTCATACCAGTAATTTTTTCAGTAAAAAAGCTATTTTTGGGTCGTTTTACTGGAAAGTGGGGAAAAAGGGGCCCAACAAAAATGCATCGCGAGGGGAATAATATAAATATTTTTTACAAAGGGGGTAGGAGAATACGTAAAACCTTCTGGACTAAGGGGGGAAATCCACGAAAAAAAAAATCTTAACAGGAAGTTCACTTCCGTTATCTAAACCCAAAAAAGAGTATAAAACCCTTTCATAATGTTTCCCGGGCGCAAAGGTCTGTTTGTTGGTTTTCCCCCCCCCCCCCCAGGAAAATTTTTATTCTCCATAATTTCCCCAATAAAGGGCCCCCCCAAAAAAGTTGGAATAAAAAATCAATTTTCAACTAAACTCGGGGGAAAATTTCAAACACCCGGATGGGGGAAAATTTTTTAAAAAACAAAAACCCTTTTTTTGAAACTTAAAGAGTATATATTGTGTTGGGGGGGTTTTCTTGCAGGGGGTTTTTGGGGGAAAAAAAAGATCCCCGCGAACCTATTAAAAGTTAAGTTATATAGGGCATAGATATCCATTAAAAAACTTCAAATTTTTTAAAGATTAAAGTGAATTTTAAAATAACGAAAATTTTCATTCTTCCCCTTTTTCAAAAAAAAAGCTGTCACTGTAAAAAAAAGGGATCTCTACATCTCGTTTGAAGGTTTTTAAAAATTTTTTTTTTTTGTATCCTTGACGAGTAAAAAATATCAAACAAAAATGCTGAAACATTTTCTTTACTGTGTTTGTTTGATCCTGTTTTCCCGCGAGCTTTAAAAAAAATTTTTTTTCGGGGGGGGGGTCCCCGGGTCGGGGGGCGAACCCCCAAAAATTTTCAGTGGCACCCCATTGGATCCCTTGGCACTTCATTTTAGAAACAATCTGGGAAGGTCTGGGGGTTTTCCCTCAGAAAGTTATTTTATTTTTTTATTTATTTTTTTGGGGGAAAAATTTTTTTTTAAAAATTTTTACTTCCAAATCAAAAAATGAGAAAAAATTTTTTTTATTTTTGCCCAGACAGTAGAACGCGGGAGATTCTGTGAGTATTAAAGTTTTTAAAAAAAATTTTAAAAATATCCAAAGCCACTTTTATATTATAGATTCCTTCATCACACCAAGTCCCATTAAAGGGGAAATTTTCCTATGGACTTTCCATTCCCCTCCCTCAAATATAGGTACATTTTTATCATTTTTGGGGGAAGAAATTTTAAAAAACTAATATTATTTATGTGTGGTGTGTGTGTGGAATGTTAAAATTTTCTATGCCCCAAAAAAAAACGTTTGAGCATTAAATTCCAGGACAACCCTTTACATTATTTTTAAAAATGTTGATAAAATCGTGTGAAGAAAATTAAAAATTATAAATTATTTTTTCAAAAAATTTAAAACCAAAAACGACCTTTGTAACCCAAAAAAAGTTTTAAATAAATTTTGTAGAGATTG